>JAOYMO020144918.1:0-34801 GCA_025802455.2 Iodosphaeria phyllophila
CCCCAAATCACCGAAAGACCGCCATGCCAAAACAGCATATCATGCAATCCGCGATTTTGTACACCCACGCCCCTTTCTTGTTTTTATAGTACACCCCACCTCCTCTACCCCTATCTGCATCCTCGACGCTCCGCTCCGCTCGTCTCCAAGCCTACACCACACTGTATTGTATTGTATGACCAAAGCTCAGCTTCACCCGTTCGCACCTGCCGCATTTATATCCACGGGGAACTGTCCCCGGATCTTCGAATACAGATCCGTGTCGAAGAAGTTATAGTCCATATCGATCTCGCAGAACTCGTGTCTGGTCAGGAGCCGTTCAGCCGTAGGTCTATCGCTCGGATCACTGTGATGATTTTGTAAGCATTTAGCGAAAAAGTCCCCTGGCACGAGCACATGGGGGAGTAACGAGCAAGCGACGAAACCCTAAATAAAAAACTTACACCGTAAAACAATCCAACATAAAGCCCAAAGCATAAGGCGTAATCGCCTCACGGACCTCATCCGCAATCGGCGGCGTCTCTCCATTCGCAATCTTATAAATTGCCCCGATAGCCTCCTCCTTGCTCCAAGGCCTACGCCCCGCAAACATCTCCAACACCACACAGCCTAAGCTCCAGATATCCACTTTGGCACTGTACCCTTCGCCCTGGGAGCGGATGACCTCGGGGGCCATCCAGAACACGGAGCCCTGCATCGAGTTCGACTTGTCATTGCCGTAGATATCATCCGTCTTCTTGGAGATTCCGAAATCTGAAATCTTGCAGGTCCCATCGACGTCTAATAGGATATTGTCGGCCTTGAGATCGCGATGCAGGATCCCCTCTCTGTGCAAATACGCCAGGCCCGAGAGGGTCTGGCGCGTCAGGGAGCGCACGACGGGCTCCTCGAACTTGCCGTGCTTGCGGAGACAGGAGCCGATGGAGCCACCGGAGATGTACTCGAGGAAGATGCTGATGCTGGTCTCCTTGCGCTCGCAGCCGAGGTACTGCACGATATTGACGTGGTCGAGGTACTGCATGGTGTCAATTTCGCGGTCGAGGGCGGCCACGAGCTCCTTCATCTTGTTGCGGTCGCCCCCGGCGGCCTTGGGGTTGACCTCGACTTCCTTGACGGCGAGGAACTCGCCCGTAGTGGCGTTCATGCCGAGGTAGACGCGGCCGAAGGTGCCTTTGCCGATGAGCTCACCCTTGAACCATCGGAAGGTCGTCTGGCGTTTCGGTAGCGTGTCCTGGGGCACCTGTGGTATGATGATGGAGCCGCGCTCCGGTCGGATTTGCACCACGTTGGCGCCGAACATCTTGGTGCTCTTCCGGCGTTGAACAAGGGACGAAGGCCGGTTCTCCGCCGCTGCCGACACCGTGGTAAGGCGTTTGTTGGTTTCGTGGGCGTTGCGGGCGACTTCACGGATGGACTTCATGCGACCGAGTCCGCCTCCCGAGCGACGCATGCTGCGCTGCGCGACGGAAGCTATGGAACTGGGCCGTTCATTGGCTTTCAGTGTCGACTCATCGGAACCCAGTGTGTCGTTGCCATTGTAATGCGAGGCCCCGCCTGCGTCGAGCTCGGCTGGGAGCTGGATGGTAGGGCTAGTGATGGCGGCTTTAGACGGACCTGCAGCATCTTGGTTCGCGGGAGCTGCGTTCTCGTCTCCCTCGGCTATGGGCGAGACCTCGGCGGGATTCTGAATCTGCGACTCGTCCATGACAGGCTCATCGAGATCGAGACCAGGGAAGAAGGCATCGAGGTCGTTCAGCAGGGCTTCAGGGGGTGGACGGTTGGCCCACACCCCGCGATCTACAAACGATTTCCGCCGCGACAGCTTGTCATCCGAATCCGTGCGCCTAGACGCGGCTGCACTCCGCCGTTGAGAATGAGGCGCCTTGCCGGCTTCCTCCTCGGCTATCGTATTGATATCCTCGGTGTTGAAGGAGACGGAAAGACCCTTTTTAGCTCGGTCTCTGTCCACAGCCAGACTGGCTCGCTTTGCGGGGGGCTTTGCAGATGGCACCTTTCTCCCCTGAAGAGGCATCTGAAATAGACCGTCATCCGACTCGTCGTCGGAATCATCATCGCCGCTACCCTGGATGGCAGACGGCATGGGCTGATCGAACTGGACATCCGTGTCGGTGAAGTCGACATCGGGCCCGTGAGATTTCCGTTTTTTGGTGTTATCGTCAAAACTCGAATCGCTAGGGTGAGCCGTGCTAGGACTGACATCGGCCGGCGACGGTATTCGTGCTATGGGACTCAGTTTAGCAAAGTGTCCCCTCTCAGCGGGACCAGCCTCCAGACAGCGACCAGGATTCATGGACATGGCCGCTGTGCCATTGGCATTGGCATTGGCATTGGTATTGGTATGGCCATTGGTATTGAGGTTAGTGTTGGTGTTGGCATTGGTGGTATGAACATTGATATTGACAGCAGCGATGGGAGTGCCACTGGGCGAGTAATCAGGGACAATGAAAGCTAGATCTCCACGGCTCCACGTGATAGATCCAGGTGATCCCGATCGCGGACTACTGCGACCAGAAGCACTCTGCCCAAAATCAACCATCGCCATGGCGCCCTTACCTCGTTCCCTGGCTTCCTCGAGCCCGTTGTTGTTTCCGTTCGTCCGTGAAGGCGAGATCTGCCGTTGCCGTGACGCCATTTGACTTGGCCGTCCGAAATGGCTGAGAGCGCTGCCCATCCCCACCAACGCCCCGAGGGCCGTACCCGTAGTGGGCTCGCGGGTCGCAGAAGTGGCTGGGCGTTTGAGAGAGGGCACTTCATTGTTTGGCAAGTCACCACTGGACGACGACGACGTGGCTGGTCGTCGAGGCGCCCCGAATCCATCGATGCTGCCCCGTGAGCTCTTGGACCCGTGACCCGACCTCCGCATTGAATTTGCCTTGATCAAGGTCGCCGTTTCCACCCCCGGCGGCGCGGGTGCCTTGCGCTGGGGCAGTAGAATATCCTGCTGTTTTTTCTCCTCGAATGGCGACGTCCTGGGTTGATCGAAATCCACCGTTCGCCCCACAATGCCATAAGAGGCGTCCTGAGCCGGCCGTTCCAGAGCTGGCCGCTCCAGGGCTGGCCGCTCCAGAGCTTGTCTCCTCTTGGCAAGATAGGCCTGGTGCTGTTTGTCCATGCTGGACTTGTAGTCCGCCGTCTTCTGGGCCAGCTCGTTCGGGTCCGGGCCCTTGCTGGAAATATCATCAATCCGGGAGCTCGGCGGCGGCGAAGAGCTTGACCGCGACCTCTGCCCATTGAGACGGGCATAGGCTTCCGCCTCGGCACCAGGGGGGATAAGCCCGGGGGTAAGGGGGGTCTGGTTGAGTGGACTTGATCCTATCACCGGGCCTCCTATTCGTACAAAGAGCTTCGTGTTCCCAGTAGAATCCGCCTTGCTCAGCGTTTGCATAACTAAGTTTTGGTTATCTATGGGGGAGTCATGTTCGGCTCGCCCTAATTCCGTGAGAAAAATGTCAAACGAAGCCGGGTCTCCCAGGCCCATGTTCATGGCGATACAAGCCCTGATATCCGCGGGCGTCTCACACTGTGTAACGTCGCACATGCGGTAATCCCAACCGTTCAACGTGACGAGCATGAACCTCCTGGACAAGGCATTGTACTGTTTTCGCGGCCGGGATGACGAATGGACCTCCGATAGAGAAACACCCGACCCGGGTCGGTCTGGATGGCGGGTCATGGTCGGGCTCGTCGGCGATCCAGCTTCATCCGTCTGTTTGTTCCTCCGCTTGAGGAAACCCAGAAAGCTCTTGCCGTTGCCATCTTTAGCCGACGTCGGACCGTCCGTCCCAGCCGACCTGTCGCCTGGATCCAAGGGCGACCGGTTAGCGGCCTCTTGGGCATGGGCTTGACTGGCAGAAATCATCTCCCCAATCCCACTCATGCCATTTCGGATCATTCGATTGGCGTCAGCCGGTATGCCCGACCCGTATATTGCCGCGTTGGAGGCAACAGAATCTGTGCTATCCCGTGACTTATGGAACCGGCTCGACGGCGAAGGAGCAGACATGGCACTAGGGGAATGGGGGAACCGGACCGAGCCGGGATGTGGGCTACCACCGGGACTTTCCCCGCGCATCCGACCTTCGCGGTTCGGGCTCTGTCTTCGGCTCGACTCGGTATCAATAGCTCTCAGTATGGTGCGGTGGTTAGAGTCAGGGCCAGCCATGATGGGCATGGGCCTGGATTGGGAGGATCTCCGTGCACTAAAGGTAGTCTCCGGAGTGCCCGGCGAGGCGTCATCGGTGCCCAAGACCGAAGCTGATTCATTTCTATTAGGATTATTATGAACAGTATTGGCTGAAGCATTGGGAGTAGAAGCATTGGAAGTAGTAGCATTAGGATTCTGGGAGGTCCCTATCATGCTTGGGTTTATGCCGTAGTCAACCAACAAGTCCCGGATCAGATGACGCAGCCTCCTGCCTTCCTCTCGCTCTCTTGACTGATGCCATCCCGATCCGCTGCGATTTGCGATTATGGCTAGCTTCGGGTAGACTCGCTGATGCATGAAGCCAAAGTTGCCCCGGCCAAAGTGGGTGCTGCCAATCTCCAAGAACTTGGCCCCAGAAATCTTGAGTGACCTGAATGTGTCTTGCCAGTCTTTGGAAAACCGGTGTTCAATCAAGAACAGCAGCACCTTCTCCAGTGGCCATTGCGCTCCTAATTCGGCTGGTATCATGTATACCGGGGCACTAGTGTTGTTATTGTTGATGTTATTGTTGTTGCTAATATTGTTGCTGTTGCTGTTATTTGCATGGCCCGTAGAATTGGTCGAAGCCACGCGGGTATGGGCTGTTGCAGCCCCGTAAAGCTTTTCGCGGGCGCCGTCGGTATCAGCAGGCGTAGTCACAGCCGTGTCGTTACTACTCTGGCTGGTTTCCGCCCACGATCCTTGGCCTGTGGATGCCGTAGAAGACAATGTGGAGTCGTCGAAGCCGAAAGCCGGTATTCCCACGCCTTCGCCGTACGTATCGCCCTGCGGGATGTAAGTAGCTGACATGCCCGACTCGGATTGTTTCTGTTCCTGCTGCTGCTGCTGCTGCTGCTGCTGCTGCTGCGATTGCAGTTGTTGCGATTGCAGCTGTTGCGGTTGCGGTTGCGGTTGCAGTTGCGGTTGTTGCAGTTGTTGCGGTTGTTGCAGTTGTTGCGGTTGTTGCAGTTGTTGCAGTTGTTGCAGTTGTTGCAGTTGTTGTTGTTGCTGCTGCTGCTGCTGCTGCTGTAGAGGTTGTTGGAGTGGCGGCGGCGGTGGAGGTGGGATATTCATCCCATTCAGATTGGTCATGGAGGCGGGCTGGTGAAGTTTCGGATTATAAGTCATGGGGGGAGCTCCCACGGGAGGAGGAGGGGGAATAGCCATGCCGGCCCGCCCGTTGTAGACGGATCCCCAGGCGCTGTGCCACGGCGCCTGAGTGCTTATAGCACTGCTCGGAGGGGGGCCGGACGGCGGGGGCGGCAGCTGGAGCGACCCGGGTGCGCTGGGATATCGGGGCGGCGGAGGTGGGAGGTTCAGATTCATCGTGCCTGGGTTGCCATTGTTGACCTGACCCACTACGGCCGCCGCCGCTGCCGCCGCCGCCGACGCCGAAGAAGAAGGTGCTGCCATCATGGGAGGCGGAGGCGGGGGCACGGCGAAGGGCCGTGAGGGATCCCTCGAGCCGGTGTTAGGGTTGGGATACATGGTCGACGAAGGCGACGACGACGACGACAGCGGTGGAGGCGGTGGAAAACTAGCATGAGTATCGGCTATAGCAGTGGCTGCTACTGCTACTCCTGCAGACGGCGGGATCTGCCCAGGGTTCTGCCTGAGAAATCGAAGGTTCGATTCCGACGCTAGCGGCCTTAGACTCGCGAAATTGGCCGCCAAGTAGGGTGGAGGGTCGGCGACCGCAACAGACGTGGCTGTTGCGACAGGAGCGGGAGTGGGAACTGGAAAGGAAGCATTGGTGGTGGGGGCCACGGGAGCAGCACCAGCACCGGCACCAGCGACAGCTTTCAATGGGGCCGCCCCATTTGAAGTAGAATATGGCCCTGTCGCCGATATAGTACCATTCCCGGCACCAGTCGCAAACCCACCAATATGGCTGCTACTTTGGTTGTTACTGCTGCTGCTGCTGCTGCTGCTGATACCACCAACACCAACATCAATACCACCAGTATTACTGCTACTACGAGGAAGAGACCTGTCACTCTGCCAAGAAGGGGGGTTTACGTAACGGCCGGGGCTCTCCATCACAGTGCCTTCAGACGCGACGCCGCTGCTTCTGCTCAAAGACCCCGATTGCCGCTTCCGAGCGTCCATGATGGACTTTTTTTTCTTCGTGCCGGATGGAGGCGGGGACTATGTGAAGTCATGGCCCAAGCCGTTGACCCCTAGCGTTTGGCGCCGGCGTGATTGGCGTTTTAGCCGTTGCGCGTGCTGGCACTAGCACCAATGCGTTCGTGGTGGATGGGGCGATGCGGATGCGAACAAAGGCGGGGAAAACATGCCAGTGACCCCGCGGAAATAACCAACCCTGTCTGTCTGTCAGAAGCGAGCAAGGCAACAGTCAGGTGAAAGATTTTCCGTGTTTTTCCCTGCTGGGGGGGGGTTTTCTTTGTTCAACGCCGGCCTCGGGATGATGATTGCAGCACTACGATACAGTACATCAGTCGCGAAGAAGAAGAAGAAATCTGAAGCACGCTAACGCGCGTGAACCATCAACTCATTGGCGACTCAAGGTTGCGGTTAGGCGCTAGGCGCTTCAGAGCTGGCCGCACCGGCCTTAGGTCGCGCGACTCGCGGATCGCTTAACAGATGAGTCGCGAGTCGTACGACATGATGAAACCCCCACACAGAAAAGGTTTCTGGGCCAATTTCCATCCTTTTAAGCAAAGAGCCCACTACACGTGTTGGCTTTGGCATTGGTTAACGCCAGATTTAATTGCGTTCATGAATGCGCGTGATGCCCTGTCCAAATCAACGGGCGCGTGTGGGTCTATTAATATCGAACTTTTTTATTTTCCCTGGCATGGTTGAGAAAACGGACCTGGTGATGCAGGCAAGTCCTGCTTGCCACAGCGTTCTAGCCGCCAGCATTCCCGGCGTTGTGCAGTTGCTCGCAGCAGCAGCAGCAGCAGCAGCAGCAGCAGCGATGCCCGATGTCAAGCTAGGATCATGGATATGCCGGTACAGTGCCTGCCCTTGACCCTCCACAGACTCACGCGTACCGGCAGGTCTTCTCACGATCAGCGTCCCTTCTAATCTTGAAATAAAGAAGATGTCTCGGTTTCGTCCATTGCCTCATAAGGCTGTCTGTCAGTCTCCACAGCTTCCACGAGCCCTTGGTACGGTAGGTCGCGTAACATTGATAGAATAATCACCTGCCAGAATGGGATAGCAAAATATTGGTCTTTGGAGCGGCGTTGCCAGGAGCCCAGCTCAGCGAGGGTAGAGGCAGTGCTGAGAAGAAGACTGACAGTTCCCGTTTATTGTTCTCGCTCCATGCTGCTGCAATATCGATTGTCGTTATTATTAATCATTAAATTGCTTCGGGTCGGATGCTGCCCACCCTTTAAATATCTCTATTTACGTATCAGGAAAACCTCTCTGGGGTGCCATAACCATCAATTTTGATGACAGCCATGGTTTGGCAATAAGGGACTGACAGGAACAAGAATATGTGTCTGAAGAATCCCGAAAGATTTCCGTGCTATGATTCTCCGTGCCCAGGATTATGGTACATGTTACATCACTGCAGTGTAGGATTACGCATGACGATCCGGGACGGGCATTTCCCGGATGATCAGCCAGCTGAATGAAATATCAAGACGAAACAGCATCAGTGAACGTTACAGGGCGTTAACATGTCGGTACGGTAATTAGCGGTCAGGAGATGAACACTAACGGGCATTATAAAGTTATCCACTTTTCAAGACGACCTTGAATTTTTCTTCCCAGTCCTTGGTAAATTGGTCAGTAGTGGTTGCACAATGGGGCTCTCAAGATCAAGACGATTGTGATACAGGATGAATTATCGTCGTGTAACTCTCCTAGCTGGAGTAACTCGCGCAGACTAGGAGACTGGCGAGGCTCGCAAGAGTTCAAGGCCAAAGAACACGGCGTGTAAAGGACCCTTCTATAGATTAGAAGAGATCGCAGAATATGTGAAGACTCTCATATTCCGTTGAGGCAACATCACGAATACATCCACAGTAATTACCCTGCCTTGCGATGCTTATCACCAACATGGGCATAAGTCAACCTTGCATTGAGCAACCCACAACGTGCTTCCATATCAGGAGACAACGAATATATCCCGGTTTCGTAACCCCTGAGCGAAAGTACCTTACAATCCGGCTCATCAACCGCGGGGTCGTGGATTTGTGTCGTGCATACTTGTAACTGCCCACCACCGGCGCCATCAACCTATATACACCATCAACGCACCTACTGCAACCGAAACTCTTCGGACAATGACCTAAGCCTCCAAGTACACGAACGCCCCATCCCCAACCCCACACCGAACCATTTTGCATACGCGTAAACCTAACGATCGCTCGACCCCCCCAAGCAAGCCACCCCCGTCAACCGATCTAAGCGTCGTGCATCAAGCAGGTGGATACGACCGTCTCCCGGAGCGTCTCCTCCGGACCGGTATATTCCATCTCCTCCTAATCATGCCCTACATGACACCGCATTTACCCATATCAAACCCATATCCGCGCTGGCACTGCTCCAAATACCCAGCGTCCTCCTCCGAGACGGCCCCACTGCCCCTCGGCCTCGCCACCCCTTTCACACGGATCCACTGCGAGCCCTCGCCGTGCCACCACCGCAGCTTCTGCACCCAGGCGCGCTCGTCGTCGTCGGTGCTGATCTCCCACTTTCCGCCACTATGTCCGACGGTGCTCTGGCCCTGCGGGAAGTGGAAATCCGGGAGGAAAATGGTGGTGGGGGTATCGTCGGCGGTTGTTGCGGTGCCGTTGAGCTCGAGTGAGAACTCGCAGGTCCGCAGGTCGAAACCGTAGTTGACGATGGTGCCGTTGACTGCGGTCGGGGCGGGGCGGACAAAGGCATCGGCAGCGCGGTAGCCGGGCGCACTGGTGAGTTCGGGTTTGAGGCTGGATGGCTCGGAGGAGATGGAGGGGTTTGTCATGGTGCGTTTGAGGTTGCTTGGGTTGACTGTGGTTTCGTCGGCTACCTCTTCTCGGCGGGCTGATGTCGTTGTGGCGGTTTTCATGAGGCTCGAGCTGGATTGGTTCTGAATGGTGTCCCTTGGCAAGGGTGAAACGGGTAGGGTTTCGTCGTCTACTGAGAAGATGGATAGATCTTCTCCATTCCATAGATCGCCTCGCAGGTGGTTATTCTGGAAATTTAGTTAGAAGGGGAAAGCGAGAAGGAAAAACGAAGTAGAGTGTGTTGTTGACTAGGATTGGCTGCTTACCTCGGTGACGTAGCACCATAGTGTGTAACCTTCATAGCCTGCACCCTCAACAGCGAAGTGATTTGCATCGAGTGCCGCCGATTGCGAAGAGTAGTCGCCCGTTTTGTAGGCATGTTGGTCGTCCATGTCATAGGGTATGCCAAACTCGCTCATGAGGCAGGGGTGTTTACCCATGTAATCCAGACCCTCCTTTTTCATAGCAGCCAGCTGATCTCGGAAGGAGTTGCGAATGTTGGTTTCCCCTATCTTGATGGCAAAGGCGGGATGAATATATCTGCCCCGAAGCACTCCCAACACATCAACGTTCCAAAGCCGGTTCCACTTCTTGGTCATGAGGGTAATTCCATCATAATAATGTGGCGCATACACCATCCTGGGGTCGTCGTCTTTGGTCCCTTTAATGCTGGGCGGAATTTCGAGAACGGGCGGCTGACAGAGCATGATTGCATCTGGATGGTGTGTTCTGATGAGATCACGATACTTCCTGTAGTGTTCCATGAAGTAGGTATTTGTAAACTTGGGGAAGTCCAGCACTTCGCCAGTTTTCGGATCTTTGGCAAAATAGTCCTTCCTTATGAGTTCGTCTTTAGTTGGGTCCCATATCCCATGTTGAGCCCAAAGACATTCGCCCAGCTTCCATTCCGAATCGCGCTTCCAACCATACCGCGAGTCGTCGTAATCGCTAGGAAGCCAAGCGCTTTCTCCGTGAGGGTCTATGAGAGTCCTGCCAACTTTGTAGGGTCCCAGACCTCCCATGTCCCATGACTCCACTTCGCATGCTCTTCCTGATCCTATCAACATAGCTTGCCACAGAGTCGGAGCCGAGCCCTTCTTCAACTTTTGCTCGCTGGGAATAACGCTAAGATCGGGGTGTCCAATCATGCCACGGTTGGGCTCGTTCATGCTCTCCCAACCAAAAACGATTTCGTTGAGAATATCGCCTGCCTCTGCGATGCGTTTCGCCAAATGCTCGCATGCGCCGAGATAATGGCCTTGTAGATAATCTTGAATGTTCATCCCGTCTATGATACATTTGGGAGCAAAATCGCGGCCGGCGAAGAAGAGAGTAAAAATCGTTGCAGCTGCAAGTCGGTTGTAGTTCGTAGACCAGATCATCTTGGGGAAATCATCGGGGTCCGCGTAGGTATTATGGACGATCGCTGCCTCTGTGGCCTGGAAGCTTTGTGGATTGAGACCACACGCATACAAAGTCCACATTGGAGCCCCTGAACCTCCGCAATAGCGCGACCACTATCATGCAACATATTTGATCAGCATATTTGATCAGCATATTTGATCAGCATATTTGATCAGCATATTTGATCAGCATCAGTCAATGGTTCATGAAAGCCTGACGACAGAGCTGTTTGAGCACGGGAGGCACGCACCACATCCTGATGGGGATCCAGGAAGATATAAAACCCATAATCCCTTGCCTCCCGCAACACATCAATCGTGTGTTGTATCCACGTCTCGTCAAACTTGCCCGGGCCGGCAGCCTCAATGGCCTCCCAAGTAAATATGTACCGGATGCAGTTGTAGCCATATCGCTTCAGGCGCGAGAAATGGATATGAGCGTCTTCCTTCCGAAATGGGCGTGCATGGAACTTGCAATTGTCGCCATCGAAAAAGTCCGTCGACACGTGCGAGGGAACATTCGGCTCTGACGGTAACTTTGCGTCTGCAGCAACGTTGATCCCGCGAAGTAGCACATGTCTCCTGTGCTGGTCACGGAATTCACCGTCTTCTATAACCAGCCGCAAGGATGAAGCCATATCTGCGTTTTTGCCGTAAATTGCGTAACTGGGTCAAGCTATCCTATCTCGAAGCTGAAGGTAAGGTACAGTAAGTGTAGGTGTAGGTGTAGGGACAAAGAGGCCGTGGCCGATGTCGGCTGCACCCATCCAGTGAAGCCTGATGGGTTTTTTTAGAATTAGCTTTCGCGATTAGGGTAAAATCTCTTAGGTAAATCTGGAAGAGACTGATGGTCCGGTAAACTTGAGGATGTTTCTTAATGGTCAGATACCTACCGGAAACTCAGATGCCGGTATGATCAGGCCATAGAGTATCCAATCCCAACTCGGCACCTGGATTGATGATGTAAATGATGTCACACTATCGATTGCTGGGGATGTTGCATCCTTCAGAATATCTCGCCTCACCACACAACACAAAATTATTTGATGTAAATTACAGAGCTAAGAGCTGGCAGCAAAGACACAACAGACCATGTTAAACAACTGAAATAAAGAAAGACGCTTTGCTGACCTTCAAGCCCGACAAGGTTAGATAATCATTAGTGCCACACACGCAGCTGGTCCACTCCATACTTGAGCACGGTATCGCCGCTAATACCGGTAGGCCAGCTTCGTGACGGACAAGCGGGCAATCAAATTTTCAAGCGGAAATTCACGCAAGTGGGTTTTTGCTTAGCTAAGGGTTCCCATAGGTAATTCTCCACATAAAAGACCTTCGGCACCACTCAGATCACTTACTCATGGGGAATCATATACGGGAGCCCAGAAGTTAGCCAAGGAAGAACCCACTTACATGGGTTTCCGCCGAAAAATTTGACTGCCCGACAAGCTCAGCGGCCAGATGACGCGGTATTACCGGTCTGCGGGAGGCGGAGAATTGCTGCCGCCCTAGGAATTACGATACACCGTATTTAGTGTACTGTACCGTGTCTGTTTGGTGCAGTGATACCTGTACTTGGTAGCTTAAAATTGTTGACATCTACCAGCTTTTACCATCGCCAAAAATTGTTCCTTGCGGCATCTCAGCAAGCATCCGCCGTTGCTGCCTGCAGCATACACTGACAGAAGTGTTACCTGTCTACTATTCCTTCTCGTGGTATGGTCGATTTTCCCAAGCCTACATGCTCCAAGGCGGGTAGGCAGCACATCGGCATATCAAGCAGATGTGAACATGTCTACCGGTAATTCGGCAGCCTTGAAGGCTGTTCGGAGTGCCATTTCGAAGGCGAAATGGGATGATGTGATCCAGCAGACCCAGGAGATCATCCTAAGAGATGAAAGGAGCTACCAAGCTCACGTGTGCCTGGCTTTCGCCCTGGACAAGGAGAATCAGTTCGCCGAGGCACTGAGCAGCTATAAAACCGCCGCCTCCCTGAAGCCCAGCGATCCACAAGCATTTCAAGGACTCATCAAAATCTTCGAAAAGCTTGATCCCACCAAGGTCCAAGTAGCTCAGTTCAAAGATGCTGTTTTGAATCTCGCGAACATCTTTTACACCCAAGACGAACTCTACAAGAGCCAGGATGTTGTTGATAAATTCATCGACTGGGCCAGGACTCAAGCATCTCAGTTGCAATACGTCGAGGCTCTAGCCGCCATTCTACCCGACAGCTCAATATATCCCGCTCTAGAGGGCCGTCTACCTCCTCCAGCCCAGACGTATCAGACGATTGCTCGGATCTTGGAGGCTCACGAGAAGGCGCGCATCAACACTTTAATTGGTGAGAGACGCACCAGAATTGGCGCTAGGCTTGCTGAAGTCAAGACCGGAGTCAAAAGAGAAATCCTCGGCGCCAGTCAGCTTGGTCACATCTACGAACAACTAATCAACTGGACCAATGACGATGCCATAAGACGCCAATATGAAGAAAAGCTTTTCCAGTTCCATCACGATCGTTTATTGGTGCTCTTGCCGGGTCCTGAAAAGACGGATGGACTAGCCAGAGTACGGAAATTGGCGAGCGACATGGTTATTATCAGACATCCATTTCAACTCGCGTGGGAAATCAACATTAGCTGGCAGGACTTTAAGGAGATTAAGGAGTGGGATGCAACTATTCTCCATGATTACTGTTCTCATTTTCCCGGCACGGACCTGAGTAAAGTCATCGCCGCCTTCAAGTCGAGCAGCATCTCTCCTTTCCCTCTGAAGCAGATGGTGGACTCTGAGCCAGCACACTCACAGCAGGACGTGGTAGACAGCACCAGTGAGGACGACGAGGATGGTGGCGCCCCGACTCATGCGGAACCTTTCAATGAAGAAGATCGACTTGTAATGATGGTGGAAGGAATATCAACCTCCAAGTCGCTCTTTGCTCATCGACTGATGGGCGAATACTATCAGCACTTAGAGGAGCACGAAAGCAACGTGGAACTGATGCGCAAGGCAATCGAGCTGGTGGATACCGAGGCCAAAACACTGGGAATCCCTTTCTCTAATACTAGGCAATCCTTTATGCTCTATTTGGGCACCGCTCTAGTCTTTTATCAATCACCCCGGAATCATAGCGAGGCCAAGGATTTATTCGATCAAGTCCTTGAGTCCGATCCAGCATCAACAGCCGCCTTAATCGGACACGGCCTCATCTCTGAGGAGGAAGAGGACTATGATCCCGCTATCGAGTTCCTGGAACGTGCCCTTACACGGGATGATAGTGATCTTCGAGTAAAAGCTGAGTTGGCTTGGCTGTATGCCCTGAGTGGCGACTATGATCGGGGCAAGACAGAATTAGAGAACCTTGTCCACTCCATATCTGCTAAGGGTTCGGCATCTAAGGAACTGCTGTCTCAGACACAACACCGTCTTGGTGTATGTATATGGAATTTGGACTCATCCAGGGCGGCTCGCAAGAGCCGCGACGGTGCTTATGCCTACTTCCTCGCTGCCCTCAAGACCAACTTCAGCTACGCCCCGGCCTATACAAGCCTGGGCATATACTACGCAGATTACGCAAAAGACAAGAAACGAGCCAGGAAGTGTTTCTTGAAAGCCGTTGAATTATCGTCCGCCGAGGTGGAATCTGCCGAGAGACTCGCCCGCTCATTCGCCGACGATGGTGACTGGGATCGGGTGGAACTGGTAGCACAGAGGGTTGTCGACAGCGGCAAGGTACGCCCACCGCCAGGATCCAAGAAAAAAGGCATCGGTTGGCCGTTCTCGGCTCTAGGCGTTGCCGAGTTGAACAAGCTTAACTTCAACAAAGCCATAGTGTCTTTCAATGCTGCACTACGCATGTCACCTAATGATTACCATTCATGGGTGGGGCTCGGCGAAAGTTACCATAATGCCGGGCGTCATGTTGCTGCCACAAAGGCTATCGTCAATGCTCGTATGCTGGAAGAAAAGTCCGGCCTGGACCTGCGTGGCGATAGCTGGTTTACCAAGTACACACTGGCCAATATCAGACGCGATACTGGAGACTTCGACGAAGCCATTTCTCTGTATGAAGACGTGTTCTCGGAGCGTCCCAACGAGGCTGGCGTGGTCATCGCTCTTCTACAAACCTTGGTTTCGTATGCTCTAGACAGTGTGGAAAGGGGCTTCTTCGGACGATCCACCGATCTTGCCTCGCGTACGATAGCTGTGGCCTTAACAGCGACACCAGAAGTGTACTCGACCTTCAATTTCTGGAAGGTTATCGGTGACGCCTGCTCGGTCTTCTCTCTGGTTCCAGGACGTGTCGATCAATTTCCCAGGTTCGATTTCTGCAAGCTCTTAGAGATCGAGCAGGATGCCGCGTATCAGGCGCTGCAAGACGTCGACCGGGTCGATCGCAGTGTTGCATCTGCGAGCACCCTTTTTGGGGAAGAAGAACGAATGGGTGTTGATCTAACCCGGGTTTTGCACGCCACTATTCTCGCCCACAAACGTGCCCTTCACTCATCAATACACGATATCCATGCACAAGCCATCGCGTATTATAACCTCGGCTGGGCTGAGCATCGTGCCCACACATGTCTTCCCGCTGACCTCCGCTCCCAACACAGTCGATATCACAGGGCGGCAGTGAAGTGTTTCAAACGGGCCATCGAGCTAGAGGCTGGCAATCCCGATTTCTGGAACGCTCTAGGGGTTGTCACAAGCGAGATCAATTCTTCCGTTGCGCAACACTCGTTCATTCGCAGTCTCTTTCTAAATGAGCGAAACGCTTCGACTTGGACGAACCTCGGCGCTCTCGCTCTACTGCAGAATGACGTGCAAATCGCCAATGAGTCATTCACCCGCGCGCAGTCCAATGATCCTGACTGCGCTTCCGCCTGGCTTGGCCAGGGCTTCGTTGCTCTGCTCCTGGGTGACGCAAAAGAAGCTCGAGCCTTGTTCACACATGCCATGGATATATCGGGGTCTGGCTCGATATTGACTAGACAGCAATACTCCCTCTCCATGTTCGACCACATCATGTCCAGCTCATCGAAATCCTTGTTGACCTCTTTAGTACAGCCTTGGTTCGCTCTAAACCAACTTCAGGGTCTCGACCCGGAAAATATTGCCTACAATCATCTAGCGACACTCTTCCAAGAACGTATTCACGACTCTCCAAGAGCTGCGGCGCTTTTAGGGGATCTCTGTAATAAACTGGAAGTCAATTACGAAGCCACTGAGTCCGCTGAGTCCCTGGCACGGTTCGCCCTGGCAAAAACAGACTGCGCCAGACTTTATCTTGCCGCTAAGAACTACAGCAAAGCGGTAGATTGTGGCGAGCTGGCCTTGCAACTCAGCAGCGACGAGGCCGATAATGAGCTCACCACTGAACAGCGCAACAAGGCACGGCTTTCTGCGCATCTAACTTTGGGGTTGGCCCAATATTTCATGAACGACGTCACTGAGGCTTTAGCATACTTTGAATCCGCTCTTAAAGAGTCAAACGACAAACCCGACGCAGTGTGTCTGTTAGCACAAGTCCTTTGGGCAACTAATTCAGCCGACGCTCGCGAGAGAGCTCGCTCGGCTCTCTTCGAAGTGATAGAGAAGGACGCCAGCCACACCCAGGCCGTGCTTCTCCTTGGCGTAATCGCTCTCCTCGACAACGACGACGAGTCCATCGAAGCCGTCGTAACCGAACTGCAAAATTTACGCGTGAGCAGCACCACAACCGACATCACACACTCGCAGATTAGCGAGGTTTTGCGCGCCGTGGCCCTGCTCTCGGACCACAGCAACGAGGATGAGGTTGTCAAGGGGGACATCATGCTGCATCCACACTTACCGCACGGCTGGTCGCGTCTCGCTGAGCTCAGCAACGACGAGTATCCTGCCGAAATGGCGTTGAAAGTCGCCATGAAAGCGGTCCCTCCAAAAGGGGAGCTGGGTGCCGTGGATCTGGCTGAGGCTTACGCGTGCACGTGGAATGCTGCTGATGCCCAGACGGCCATTTTCCTGGCGCCGTGGGCTGAGGGGGGTTGGGAGGCGCTGGAGCAGGCTGTTGTGGGATGAATTTCCTTGATTTTTGGGTCTCGGCTCGGTAACTTGTTGAGGTTCAGGTGAAAAAAAGGTATGTGTTTCTGGTATTTGTTTTTGGAACAGGTTTGAAATTACGTTTGGCTGCGATGATGATATTCTTTCACCTAAATTTATGTTTCAAGACGGGACTGATCTTGTGATGGAGACTTTGAAATCTGATTTCGCGGAACCTCTTCCTCCTTTTTTCGAGCGGATTATTGGATGGGTAATGCGAGCTAACTCGAGAGGTGATTTTACTAGGAATGACTGCGGAACAACGGCGCATGGACTTGGGATCTTGAGGCAGCGTCTTGGCAGGCGCATGGAGCATTGTGTGATGTTTTATCTACCGGCTTGTAGATAGGAAGGGTTCGGCCACCAAAAGGATCCTCGTTCATTGAATGTTTTTGGGCTGGTTGTAGGGGATTCGGCGTACATACAATACATACGTGGTCCAGGGCACGGAAATGGTGGTCATGGGGACACATGTTGTACAAGAGCAAGATTCGTCATTTGTCTGACGCTGTTTTGAGGGGGGAGGGGGTGGAAGGGTGGGCTATTGTTCATGTTGTAAGACTACTGTGGTTTCTGAGGCGGTCCTCCGCTGCATGGTCTCTGTTTCTGTTAGACAGGCGGGCAGATGGAATTACCACACGGGACGTTCCGTGCATTGTGGCCATGATCTGATGACCAGTTACGTCGCACACGGTGGTTCGAACCGCTTGATGAAGTCGTTGCCGTAAAGTGAAGAGCAAGAAAGCAGTTCGTTTTCGAGTTCATTGGCGGTTGGTGTAGAGTGAGTGGCCTGGCAAAAAACTAGGAACGAAGATTTTCTCCCCAAAATGCCCAGTCTCAAGGCATGTTGATGGGAAAATATTGTCCGCCCATTATTCTTGTCTGGTCGCTATAATATACCTGTCGCTGTGAGCTGTACTGAGATCAAGTAAGTGTCTGCTGTCCGCTGGCTGACAAGTTTACAAGTAATACGCTGCGTGTTCCACTTTCTTGGACATTGAAACGCTTCAATTCAATTCAATTGAGATAGATATTGAATTGGCGGAGACTCAGCTACTCAAGCTGGTACACCTATTTCATGGAAGAAAAAAAAAATTGAAAAGGAACATCGGTACATCTGGCCGATGTCAGGCCCAGCTACATAATCAGCTGGTATGATTACATCAAAACAAAAAAAAAGAAAGGAATAGAAATTACATGAAAAGAGAAAGAAGAAGAACAAAGACGGAAGGAAATTCCTTGCACAAAACATTACTCATTAGCCACGCTGAAAAAAACATGCTGAGAAATCTCCTCAACGCCGTAGAAATCAGAAACGTGATGGTGGATCGACAAAGGGAAAGGAGCCTTGGCTGAAGAAGGGGGTGGGGGTGCTCAAGGCAATATAGAACGGAAAAATAAAACCACTCCCGTTAGCCATGACCGCTCGGCCACCTGCACGTACAAAACGCCTCCCGATCTCGACCGTTCGCCGCGTTGCCTCCCGTCTGGTATCCAAACAAACCTCCCCCGTGATCCAAAGCTGGTACTACTATCCCAGCGAATGCGCATAGCCTCTCTCCAAATCTCCATGCACCCACCGTGAACACCCGTCCACGCACCAAGCAAAGAAACAGCCAGCCTCCTTGCGCGTCGGACCCCGCCTCCCTCCCTCCCTAACAACACCTGAACACACCAAGCTCATAAACATAGAAGTAACACCAGCCAATTCCCCCAGGGATATCACCCAGTCCAGATCGGCCTGCAGAAACAAACTCCAAACCCAGTGCTAACCTAACCTCGGGCCATACGGGTATCTCTCAAATCAGCTGTGCTTTCTTTCGTCCAGCAGGACGATTCCAAATGTCCCTCTGTCATGTCGTTCGGGAGGTGGGGGGATCCATGAAGGGCTTCCAAGCTCCCGCCTCAACGGCGTTCTGTTCTGTGCGGTCTCGCCTCCTGGATGTCGGCGTATGTGTCATACTGAATGTTAAGCTGGAGTGCGGCAGATAGGTACACCCCAAACCTCGTCCAGGTCTGTGACCTAAAGCGGCCCCCGTTTTCGGTGCTAGATCTGTCTGAAAAATCGGTACAATAGCGGTCGTCAAATAAATAAATGCCGAGACGGAGGAACTCGGCGGTCGTGAAAATCATGTGGCTGTAGGAAGTATCATCGTCATATCGTTCGTGTTCTGGTCGTATCAAACATATTCTGGATCGCCACCAAAGATGGGCGATGGAAATCGCAACGCTCAAAAAGTCGTAGTCCCGTGATCGTCGTATCAATCGCGCACAAACAAACCCACACAAATACAAACACATACACAGGGGATTTTCTACACGCAGGAGATATCCAAGTTCATAGACTTAGCCACACCCTGCCAATCCCACACCTGAGACCACTCGGCCTTCTCCATCAGTCGCCAGATCTCCTCGACCAGCTCCAGCACCCGGTCCGCGTTGCGCATCCCCGTGTAGCCGCGCACGGCACGGATGGCCATGCGCACTTTCTCGCGCTGGACCGGCGCAAACGCCGCGCAGCCAATGACGAGGCACGGGACCAGGAGCAGAGTCTGGCACGGGTCGCTGGGCTTGAACGACTCTAGTATCGCCAGCGACTCGTCCACGGCAATGCTGATGCGGGCATCGTGGTGCGGCGGGTAGCGCACGACGCTGGGCGAGGCCTCGCGGACGACGGACCCGGCCCGGTGGGCCGGGTTGTGGGCGTGGCCGCCCCGCGCTGGGTGCACGCGCAGATGTGGATCGAAAGTGGGGTTGGCTGGCGATGTCGGCGAGAGTGGCGGTGAGACTTCACGGGCCGTGGCGGCGTTGGCAGCCATGGCCGAGGGAGAGGATGAGGTGGGCGGGTATATGGTCCTGAACAGGTAGACCCACATTGTCTGTTTATACAAGAGCGCCACTCCCTCCCGACTGTCCCCGGACGGCCACTCAGACGTCCATTCCCGGATTGCGGCATCGATCTGGGCTGCACGATAGAGTGACGTGTAGTCGACCACGGGGTCAATCTGGGCCAGTAAATTCGTTCGGACGGAGTTCCTGATCGTGGTGATCTCGCTTAGATGCTTGAAGAATCCGTCCGCGATTCCTAGCAGTCGGGCCGGTTGGATCGGCATCCATGGCTCCCAGTCCTCCGACGCCAAGCGTGGCGTGGTCAAGTCAGGAAAGCGGATCAGCTCATCAGCAAACACATGGAACTGGAAGTACTCGGTGATAAAGACGAGGAAGGCCGAGTCGGTTGGGGGTGAGTGTTCGATTAGACTCTTGTATGCTTGGAGATGAAGCCGATGTTCTCCACTGTGTCGGCCCTCGGCAACCGACTGCAGCAAGAAACAGAGCATCTGGCCGTAGCGCACGGAAAGATCCAGGTTCGGTTGGCCGGCTTGTTTGTGCCCCTCCATCTCAATGTCCTCGTAGAGCTTCTTCATAGCCTGCTCGTAATGATACTCGGACCTTGAATGGAGACTACTTACGGTCACCTTGGAATTAGAGGCTAGCAGTCTTGACCCGTAGGGTGTATCGTATTCTATATGCCTGCTTGATAGGGACAGAACTGAGTGCATGAGGCCTTGGTTTTCGACTGCTTTCTGCAGAAGCATATCTTTGAAAGCATTTCTATGTTGTCCCTCCACGGTCAGAACACCACTGAGGTGGTGGACGAAATGGTCGAGGAACACCATGTCCTCTGGGGTCTCCACGCCTTGGAAAATCGGCTGCATTGTGATTTGTGGTAGAGGCTGTCTCCCTTGGCGTGCTGGTTCGGTCTGGGTCAGTTTTGGACACAATCTACGCAGTTATGATATGATCCCAGTGGATACACTACATAGCGAAACCACTTACCCTCTTCTGCTCTCTCTTTTCCACTCTTCCACAGTGTCTTCTCATTGTAACCTTCACATACAACAGCGTTCTTCTCACAGTTCATGCCTATTGTGCGTTAGCGTCATTCTCTAACTATGCTCAACCCAATTTGCCAGCGGGAATTGTTCATCGAGTCGAGCTAACAAAGCGAGGTAAAAACTTCTGGCTACTCACATCTCGGCTTAGCCTCGTCGCACTTCTTCTTCCTCTTACGACAAGTGATGCAACCCGTCTTGACTCGTTTCCCGGGTGTGAAAGTTGATCGATGAGGGTCCTTAAGGCCATGAGGCGTAAGTGGATGCTTCCGCGGCCGACCCCTTGGTCTCTTTAGCTTAGGGAAAGGCCCAGCTTGCAGCTGTGTCATCGACGCGGCCACTTCCGGTGAGGCTGGTCTCGGTGTGTGCGGTGCTTCCTGCACATCCTCCATCTGGAAATCATCATCCTCTAGCGGCTCCAGCTTGGGCGCGGCCAGATCCGAACCCTGCTCCCAATGGATGTCCTGGTCCACATCGTCTGCTTCGCCATCACTGTATGTTGTGCTCCAGGAGCCGACGGAAGAGCTGGCGGAATGGAGTAGTTGCGACATGGAACTTGTTGAATCCACGTGAGGAATGTCCATGCCAGTGCTTATGGGGGAAAGTTGCCCAGCTGTTAGGCGTGTCGTCGAGGTTGTGTTTATAGCCCAATGCGGTGATGAATCGGGCGGCACAGCAGAAGCACTGTCCTCGGAAGCGGTGCTGTGGCTATCCGACCAGGAGAGCTCACCATGGTCGCGGACGAGAGACATATGCAAGTCCATAGTGATTCGAAAGAGTACCTGGCAAGCAGGCAGAAGAATGATCCGGGAAGATCACAGTTGAGCAACAAAAAAAAGGATTCGAGAGACGAGCTGCCCATCTGCTTCGAAAGTCTAGGTCTGCCGGCACGAGGAGCAGCAACAAGGACAGTTTTCCAGGTCAGGGAGGAAATGCGCTGGATGAGGGGCCCCCTTGCGTTTTGAACAGACGGTACTGTTAGGTAGAAAAAAGTGGTGGTGGTCCGCCGCCAGTTTCCAGTTAACCAGGCCTGGTTTCCTGCACTGGTACTGCACGACAAGGTGGAGTAATGTAGCTTGTGCAGCGTGCTGGGGCTAATCTGGGATCTTGCGGGATGGGGGCGAACCATCACTGATCAGTAAAAGGTTCAGGATCAAGTTGGAGCAAGTCATCCAGCAGGGGGTCGCTCAGCAAATACGCCCTTGATCATTGACCACGCTGGCCGGCCCGGATGATCAGGTGAAATGCAATACGCAGATAGTTCAAATCTGCCCTTGGCGCCCGGGCAGAACCCGGGGGCGGTCGGACCACGGTCCTGGGCCCTAATTATGGCCGTGGTGCTAAAGCCGCATATCTAGCCGGGCTTCTACTATGTAACCGACCGTTCCATATGGCGGCACAGTTATTGAGGACAACAGAAAATCTGAGAAATATAAGGCTGCGCAACTGATGATAATAGAATGAAAATAAACGGGCACTGTACTTCAAATCCAGGGTGCTCGAAGAAGAATGCGACAGGGCGGCTGGATACGTCGATTTCCCTCTACTAGAAGGTCTGTAGAAAAGAGCTGGGTAGTAGCAAGGCTCAGATTACGAAGTAAGGTAACTAGTAAAGAGAATCACTCAATACTGTGCAACACGAGCCGTGGTTAACCAGGGCCTTCAAAGATAAGCCTTCCTCGGGGCGATTAGGGTGCAACTCCTAGTCTGAAACGAAAGACCCTCAAGTACAATATCCTCGGATATCGGTGCCAGCATTCTGCAACTATTAAGTCCAATTGTGTGTGGGCCATCTTTTCATGCGAGGTGGTGCAGATGTCGTTCTGGCTGCAGAGAAGGCGAACTGGACAGTTGCCTTGTTTTTACAGTTCCGTGTTACGGGAATAGCAAGATTCCCCCCAGTGCATCATACCGGGACTATGCGTGGGCGTATGTGTGCGGATATATCGTAGTGCCCCCCGCAAATGGTATTTTCTGGGGCTCTCGGGGAGGGGGTGGGGTCATTGGTAGGCATGTCGTCATGCCCATAAGCGAGGTGTCAATGGAGAGGAGGGTAAGAGGGGACGGGGGAAGGGGAGAAAGAGGGCTACGATCAAGTTCTGGAGAGTCCGGGTTGGATATCATGTTACCATTCAGTACTGTACATAATCCAAAGCCAAGCACAATGATATGAACGGCCTACCACATTTCGATTTTGATTCGCTATCATACCTATTCGTACATTCAATATTCAAGTTGATCAGGTTGATATTAATTTGCCGAAGGCGGGTTTAGCTCAACAGCCCTGGGTGACTGAAGGGAATCAGTACACGAAGGACACATCGAGAAATCAAAGTAGTAGCCAAAAAAAGGAGGACCTGTCGTTGGGGACCAGTTGTCGACAGGTGGGAATATGGTGGAGGGTAAACTCGAGCATGAAGCTCGTGCGCAGGTTACGGGCACAGCTCTCAGCTATCCTGGATGGAATGGAGGGATATCGCCGCCCAACGAAGCAGCAATTGTTTCCTCGCGTAACCCAACGCTGTTACAGTGCTAGTGGGTAAGAAGAACCAGGGAGAAGATCTCGAGTACCTGCGGTTATCTAGAGGAAACAACACGCACAAGCATGGAAAGCAAATGGCGCTGGAGCGAGTTTCTAGTGCAGTAGCTAGCGTGAGAAACACAACACGAAAGCCGTGACAGAATGATTCTTGAGGTGTACAAAATCTCAACCTGAGCCGGATTTTGGTGGTGTTGGCGCATGCCGGTCCCCGTGCCGATATTCAGGCAGCCAGGGTCCCGAACTCCGGAGCTTGCGGTCGTAAAGTACCTGTCGGTGTTGGTCGTGCGCTGCCCGCAATTCATCCTTGTCCGCGTCCAGCCCCACTCCGTCGCCTTGGCGTGCGTTCTGGCGTGCGGCGTAGAGACTGCGACACAGTCTCGCTTCACGGAGTACTTCTAGCGGTGCAGAAAGAGTCCCATTTGAAAGAAAATTCCATATACTGACACAGTGGGAGATACAATCCTTACGATACCTGTCTTTGCGGATCCGCGAGCGGTCACGGGGTTGTGGGTGCCGCTCTGATTTGACAGATCGCCTTCCACCCCGGAGAAGCATTGGCCAGTCAATGGCAGCCGGCGGCATTTTTTTGATGGATCTTAGTGTTCTTCAGCACCTTAACTCGATACGGTACGGAGAATTGCAGTAGCCTCCGGGGTTCTTCCATGTCCGCGAGCAGCGGACGAACAGCAATCGAATCAGCCGGCAAAGATCCCAGACCCTCGATCCTCAAGCTCAAGGCAACTTGTTTAGAACCTGCGACTGCCGAAAGGATGTCATCCAGAAGAAACACGGCGACGACCGTAAATACCTATGATAATGCACATTTGTGAAATGTGGAATAAAAAAATAGTTTCGATGATACAGGCACAACTTGTTTTGGGGGAAACAACTGGTGTGATTACCGGGTTTAATCAAGCAAATTTTCTGTTGTCGATTACAATGCTCAGGCTCGAAGAAGTGTCTATTGTACTGCTATTCATCCGGTACAATACTCATGGAGCGTGTCCATGGCGAGTTTCGCTGAATTTGCGGCCCCTCATTTTGACTATGTGTGTGTGTTGGGCAATAATCCCACCGTATAGAAGAGTAAACAAGAAGCACCCTTGTCTAAGGCGCTCTCGGTCAAGCGGCTAGGAACATTCTCCATTTTGCAAAGGGTGAGGGTCGGGCCGTTCGATGCGACGATGGCTATCCACATGTCGGCTGGCATGGGAGTGGCTCCAAAAAAAATCGTGACGAGACAGCGTACCCGGTAATGAACCATCCCAGTAACAGTGCGGACAGCTTGACATCAGAGCTAGGAGGTAGAAGTTGTTTAGTTTCCCTTGTTGTTGTTTTTTACAACAGGGCACCAACAGCTGCTATTAGAAGAATCTAGATCATGTGAGAGGGAAGCTGTTGAGTCATAGATATACTGTGTAGACTCGCCTAACAATAATTTGATTGAGTATGGTGGTTGTTGAATTATCTGTTGCTGAAAATAATGCATTTTCATAGCATTTTCTGACCGTTTACTTTATAGCTCCAACGTCTAGCCAGCTGACAACGTCAATAATAAAGGATGATGAAATGTTCTTTATATTATTGCAATTTTCGGGCATTACTATCTTCAGACCTCTTCCAGAAACCTCTAATTACACGTTGAGATTGAAAATGAACTTGACAATTCGTAGGTTTTGATGTGAAACCTCGCGCGATTATCCGTGTATTTCAGTACCGGTTATACTTTCTTACTCTCAACCGGTACGATCTGTTTCAGTATCAACTATCCAGTACGTATATGCTAATACTTGCCAGTTTTAATGCGAAGAAAGGATTTGCTCTGTATCGAAATCATGACTTTATTCCCTACTAGTCATTCTCCAAGATGTCAAAGACTCGCAAAACCTTTCCTCACCCAATTCACGATCGGGGGAAACGTGACTGTGGTACAGTATCAACATCCAAGCTCTAGAAGAGGGTCGTCATCTCGCTTGCTGAGACCTGGTTGAAGGCGAAAGAATCTGCAGTAAATTAATATGTAGTGGATACAGATGGATTGGAGTTTTCTGATACATTCGTATGCTTGAACCTAGGTACCAGCAGGTTATTAATAGCAAGCCTCGTTTGCATGGCCCGTCATTAATTCTGCCCGGGGACAAGAACAGCCATCTGAGATACCAAAGCCCGGTCAATATTGATGTGAGGGGGGAACAGAAAACAAGGTCTTTGCAATCTTGTGGAAATCAACAAAACTTGTGTCCGCCTTTTGCCATATTTGCGAGCCGTTCTCCTCGATGGAGTCGATATTGGTAGCTCTGGTATGTATGGTCTTGCTGTGATCACCAGCTGCAAGGGATGAATGCGGGAATGCTACATTTGACTATCTGACTTAGTTTTTACCCAAGCGCTGGTGTTTAGGTCCATCTCGTCGTAGATACAGCTCTCTGCGGGCATGTCTCACTTAAAGCTATGTAGCAGGCCATCGTCTTCCTGATCCACTCTTGCTGGTGTTTATCAGAAGCTTCATGCATTAGCCCAAGTAAACACAAATCTCAATAACCCCGCAAAAGTCCCTGGATGTTGGCTCGAATCTGGGGCCGTTGCACGGCATGGTCTGCCAAAGATTACTGGATCGAACAAAAACGAAACGTGCCCATGATCCTACCGCCTTTGGTTGCTACCCAATCTGCATTAAGAAGTGGAGAAAGGCCTATGTCAGTGATAATGGCATCTGTAGAAACAAGAAGGAGCTGTTGGACTGCGAAGTTGCTGGGGTAATGGGTGGCACTGGGCGTCAGATATTCAACCAGAATTATTCAGTTTACTCTGCTGTAGTCAGCTTTGCAGAAAGGCTGTCACAACCTGCAATACCGTGTCTGGAGGTCCACCGAAGAACCATGTTTCTCCTGTAGCCGTGGTGCAGTTTTCCCTGGTCAAGGTCGCATATCGTACGCAGGCGGCCGTTCACAAGACCTTGATGTCTTCACCAAAGATCCCAACGAAGCCGGGAGCCATGCCAGCTGATCACGTCTCGCAAGGCTGGTCACCAGTCTCGTTGCGCAACGTGGATGAGACTACTTAAAGCTGGGCTCTCGTATGACAACACAGAGCGATGTCTTACAGAGATCTTTCAGTCTTGCACGAGCGCAGGATCTTGTGCACCAATTTCACGGATTCCCACAATTCGACCACGCCTCGGCTCACCCCGCCGATAATAAGGGTTCAAGCAAGGCTGGGTGAGGGAACTTTTTCCGCTGGTATTGGGGACGCGAGCTCGGCTACCGTATTTGAATGTCCCCTGCTGCACCGTCCCGCACCGAGCCAGGACCCCCTTGCATCGAGAGCCTCAGTGATGAGGGGGCCCAACAGGGTGGATGGCTGGAGCCTGGAGACTTGTATGGCGGGGACATGATACTGTGTACGTTCATCGACGCCCGGAGCGCCAGGAGCTATTGCAATCGCTGGGCTCGGGGTCGCGGCTTTCGGTAGCCACTGTTAAGGCCAGAGGTCCCCCGGATTTCTAGAGGTTGGACCAGTCACCTCAAGATCAAGATCGATGCTGCGGCCTTCGGACCCAAGGGCCCAAAAAGCGGCCATTCAACTGCGACGAAACTTGACGTGGATAGCTCGGTTCTAGACCCCCAGTGGTTTTGTTTACTCGGCTGCGTGTATGCTGGTTTTCAGCTTGGTTTCAACGAAGACTTCCAAGCAGGGTCTGGGGTTTTCGTTAGGAAGCGACGTGTTTTGATACTACTATCGATATTGAAAAGATGTGCCCAAGGAATGAAATCTGTGGTGCCAAAAATAGGCTTCTATTGCTTACTACAGCAAGGAGTATGCAGATGCATACGCAATGTCGAAAATATTGCGCTAAGAGTTGTTGTGGTGTTTACGACGATGGTGGCTATGATGGGCTTAAAATCTCGAGACTTCCTTCTTAGTATCACTGGTGTTCGCCTTCGGAATATTTCAGCTTAGGGGTGGGTGGAAACGCGATTGTATTCAGAGCAATTGCTGTGGTCCCACACATCCTGATCCTTAAGCTCATCTGGATGCGTGTGGGATACGTAGGGGGGTATCTTGCACTGAGGAGCACTACCACAGTATGCCTGGTTGTTGGTCTCGAGGACGCTTGCTGCATGCATGAATCGCGGCGATGAGCACATTCAATGCTAACATGTGGGTTCCCGAGGGGGTCTTGACGTATCACATCCAAGTGATACCCGTATTATCATCGTAGCGGCATATCGCTCCAGCATAACTCAAGAGTGTGTTCAAGAGTGTGTTTACATAGCCAGTTCGCTCACGAAATAGTCGAGGTTGCGCAAGCCCATCCATAAGTGGCGAACAGCCTTAAATTCTGTAGATTGTATATGGTGTTCCAACACGATCCCTGCTGACGGCAACACACTTGAATATGTAACCCTACTTACCGGATCGCCCTTTCCTTTCCTTCCCAGGACCTTCCCTCCATCTGCCGGTATCATCTTGTGGCTGGCTCACCTCTTCGAGAGTGTCTTGAAGTGGATTGGCTGAGAGTGGTGGGGAAGAAGCCCAGCAAGGCGAATGGCCGGGGAAAATGGAGATCCGTACACTGATGGCTACCGGGTAGGGAAAAGTGCAAGCATATTCCCTAAAACTCCAACATGGAGGGCTTCCTGGTGACACTTGAACATCATCCGACATACCAGGAGGTGATAGCGGTCCGGTCACAACTGGGTAAGCCCTTGCCGCGAACTGACTGCGCACAGGAATCTTTTCTGGGACCATGGAACACCTGTTTGTGGATTGCCGTGACGAGCACGACCACCATTCTGTCCCGGCCCCAAGGATCCCTGACCGGCTCACGTTTGGCAGAAAAAGTGGAAGTGATTCTTAGGTAGCATGAATCGTTGGGATAGGTGTCCAAATCACACTCTCCCCTTTCGATATCAGTTTAGTTGGGGATCCAATCATTCAAAGCGTAGGGCATCTACAGGATTCTTGCTGCATCGGATGTCGACCTCAACAACATCAATATGTAAGAAAGATCTTGGGGGTTTTCCAAATCGATTTATCCTATTGGAAGCTTTCCGTGGAAAATAGCAGTTGCATATCCGCCCATTGGCTACGAAATGCACAACACGATACTGTCGAGACGATACTGCGTCCTTCACCGCCGGACCATGCTTCGCAGAATTCAGTAACCCGTCCTCCAGCACGGACGTATCAATGGTTCACATGTAGGTACTTAGATGACTGCATTCGCCGTGACAGAGCCCGCCCAGCGTCTAACAAGACAAGGTATGCTGGTACCTTCGTACGACATCGCCTATTTCTCCCCGTGTTCGGGCGTCCGCTCACTCACTCCATTCAAATACCCCTCCCTCCCTCCTGTCTCCCCCACCTGCCTCAACTGCACACATTTCATCATGTCGGTATGTCAGTCGGGGATTATAGGCCTACCGAGCCAGTACACAGTATGTTCGTCAAGCCTCCACTATCCCGCGGAAGCTGCGTCCGGGGAGATGCACAATATGAAGGTGGGTGAATCGAGCACTTTCGGATCCATGTTCCGGGAATGCAACAGCCTCGTATTTTCTAGAGTACTTGCCTGCACAGGGTTAGGCCTTCTCTTTAGCATCCGCGCGACCGCGTGTCTTGCTGGATCGCCGTGTTTGTTCATTGGACCCATTTCTGGCTGGGAGCCTGGGAACTTGTCAAGCGCGTCAAGGGTTTGCGCGGCGACGAGTCTTGTGATAGCGGGGAGGAGTGGGGGTTTCAAGCTTGCCGAGGGGTTCTGCTGCCAAAACCTACCAGGGAAAAGTACGGCAGGTAGGGAGTTCAATGCATTCTGGACACTATTTCGGGATTACCTGATTATCTGCCCATGGGTCTTTGCAGTAGAAATCGACCGGCCTGGTCTCAACTGATCGCTTTTCCATCGTGTCGGTTACGTAGAGAGATGCATCTTTTGCATCAGGCCCTGGAGCCCTTCCTGCATCCTGGCGGCTCACCGCTTTCCCTGGGACTGCCGCAGAAGCAGTGTGATGTCAGCGTTTTTGCGGAATTTATCCTAGGAGTGATCTAACGACCACTAGAGCCCGCAGGCTGGCATAGACTTGGTCGTATTTCGACCCCACGAAGTTCGAAGAATGACAAACCGCTTTTATGTTTCAGGCGGGAAAAAGTGTGGACGTTGGAAATGGTGGAGCGGGACCTTTGGTCGATTGCCTAAAATGTTCGTATTATGAAGGTGGGTATCTAGTGCAAGTGGCTGGCGGTGATGAAAAGCCTTGGATGGCATTCATCTACGCTTGCTCGGTGATAGTGCTCAAGACGGATAAGAATTCTGCATCTTGGGATAGCGACAGCAGATTTCCACGCTCGAGTCCCACGGTGATAACGTATGATCCTGAAACAACGGTAACGACGTTGAGGCACGCAGGAACAGAGGATCGTTCCTGCGAGCGATTACTTCCAGAGGTACAGAAGAATAACTGGAACCGGCGTTGTAGAACAGAAGGGCTGATGTGTGGGATGTCTCACATGAGCCGCGATACCGACCTTATGAAGCGGGAGTCAGATCCGGACAGAGTCTCATGAGTGAGACACCGGGAGAGTCTTCCCAGGTGCATAGTAGGATCCAAGAGCAATAATGGGACGTACATAAACCGTCTTCTTTTCTTGATAGAACGCGGTTCAACATCTGTTTCCTGAGTTCTGCTCATTATGTTGCACACACGCACAAACCTGGTCCAAACCCTCGTAGCACGAATACAAAACATAGCAACAGCTAGACGCAGTATAGATTGAGCATCGAATCGATAATTGAGCCTCATACTGGTAACGACATGTATGTACAAGCTATTGTCTTAACAAGCGCAAAACCCATCCACGCGACCCCCTCAACCATCTCCTTCATCGCACAACACAGAACACCACCCAGCCGCCCTTCCACCGCGTCATCCCCACGTCAAACAGCAGGTAGGTTTACAATCGTGAGCATCGCGCGCCGTACAGGAATATCAGAGCACCAGACTTCCAGAAGATGACGATAACTCCTACAAATCATCATCGTTGTCGTTGGTATGATGTTCCGCCTCCCTAATGCGCGCAGAAGTACGGCGCGTGCCCTGGGTTCTATCGGAGGAAGTTTTAGGGGTGGTGGCGTTCGCAGCTAACTTGAATTTGTCGATGCTCGCCTCGCTGGTTTCATCGTTGGTTGGCTGGTGGAGCTGCTGAGGGGTCGACTTTTCCGAGCCCTTCTTATTCCTTGATTGAGATAGGGGTTCAGGTCTAGGAGATGAGGATTCCTGATGAGCGTCTGGGGAATTGGCCAGTTGTAAGCTATCATCAATGTCATCTTCTTGGTTGGAATTGGTCTCGTGATTAGAGTCACCGACCAAGTCGTCGTTCGCGTCATCCGTCTTGTCTGCGTTTTCAGCTTCCTCTGCATCTTCTGCTTCGTCCACATCGCCAGCGTCCGCTATTTCCTCAGACTTATCGTCCTCCGAGAGAACTCTATCATCAAGAATCTCCCTCTCCCTCTCGCCTTCGTCCTGATGCGCCTGCAACAAAGTTTTGTTCCCCGCGTGTTTGAGGATGAACCGAACCTGCTCCGCTATAATCGCAGCTTCCGTATCTTCATCGATGTCCTCCGAACCCGCGTACTCAAGCCCCTGGCCGGCTTCAAACCGCGCCATCAAGCGGTCCGCCAACTCCGGAATATCGTAATGGTATCTATCCCACTTCGCGACGGTCTCCCGCAGTCGAAGCCAGAGCACCATGAGGGCGGGCCGATAGATGGTTATACTAGCTCCACCTTGATGTGACCTGATCCGACATTTTTTAGGCGTGGCTTTGCCGAACTTGTAGAACTCAACTTTCCGCCACGGGATGCGGGAGAACTGCTTGGCGCCGGTGCTTTTGATAGCTTTAACGATCTCGTAGCGCTCATCATGCGATATAGCCTCTGCCTCGTCTCGTGCTCGTGCCACGATATCGTCCATAGACTTGCCGAGCACATCGCCCATGAGCCCGTTGTTGATTTTTGCCTCAATCTCACGCCATTTCCCCAGGCACTGGATGCGACTGCGTACATGACCCATCTTGGCGCTGATGAGTGCCCAGTTAACCGTTACATGCTGATGATCTTTGGATCCTTTCCTAACTCGTGCCTTGTGGGTCTTTTCCTTGGCCTCATTAACAAGTCGCACCAGCTGGCTGACTTCCTCAGGAGTCCAACGATCCTTGTGGCGATTCTCTCCCGGAATGACAAAATCCCGAATCCGGGTTCTGACGTCTGCTCTGTGTCGATTGATGAGTTCAGCGATGCGAGCGTAATCTTTACCATACTGGCGGTACAGTTCTGTCAATTCCTGTGATTGTTCTTCGGTCCAGCTGCCTAGAGCGGAGAAATTGTGCAGGATCCGCCGACAGCTTTCCATGACTTGCCGGCGTTTCCGGAGAGGACACTCCCTTTGAACGTACTCCCAGAAATCGTAAAGGTCGCGGTTGGCCTGGGGGTTCTGGTTAATGATGTCGACAAGTTGGTCCCTGGAAAGACGATATATCTCCCCCCAGCGATATATGGCGTCTTCCATCTTTGCTTTCTCCTCCTTAGTCATAGGCCCGCGAAGCGCCTCTAGGGGAGAGGGCTCGGAAATCTTCTTCTTAACAATGGAATTATTACGGTCTCTATCACTTCGTTCGGACCTTACTCGCGCTCTCTTTTTTTGTGTCCCGGAAGATTTTAATGCTGGCGTGGTGTTTTCCTTTGGTCGAGCTCTGATTCGCAACCTCGTCTTGGGCGGGACTGGAGTAGAAGAGGTGCTGGAACTTGATGATGCATATGCATCAGGGGAGGGGGATGTGCTGCGGGGTTTCTTTGATGGTGTATCTATGATTGCGGCAGTGAAGGCTACATGATTCTCGGCGCTAGGACTGTCTGCGGTAGCATGTTCTTGTCGCGAAACCTGGTCGAAGAATGAAGCTTTTGCTACTCTGCGACGGCCTGATTTGGGGCCTGATCCATATGTGCGGAGTGACCTTTGGCCAGAACGCTGGGCACGGGCACTATCTGATTTGTCGACGCTTGAATTTGGATTGACCGTGGTTTGGCTCTGGGGCGTGTCACTAGGATTGGTAACAGTAGCGCGCTGGCCCAAAGACCCGGCATTGAGCTTTGAAGGTATATTATCCTCGTCTGAGGCTTCGTTGATGAGCCCCTGGGCTTGCAACTCTGAGTCATCATGATCTTCTTGATCATTGTTCGTAGCTGTGTCAAGATCCATGTACATGCCACCCTCGTCATCATCCTCATCCTCGTCCTCATCAGCTTCATTAGCTTCCTCATCAGCTTCATCAACAGCTTGATCATCTACCTCATGGTCTCGTAATTCCTGTTTGACGTCCTCGTAATTCCTTGAGGCCGTGTCCGCATCCATGCTCGTATCACGTTCGGTGTTCTCGTCCTCATCAACGGCTTGATCTGCCGACTCATGTGCTTCCGAGTCCGGTTCACTGTTTTCATCGCGATCCGAAGCCGTATCATCATCGATGTCCACGTCGCTACCGTCATATTTACCCTTGACCTGAGCCCTTGAGTCTCGGGTTTGCGAGTCTGAACTAGCGCCTTCGTCGTCTTGGGCAGGCAAATCTTCCTCTATACCCGTACTGGCACGCTCATCCCCACCATCAAGATCCGATCCAGGATCGGGTTTAACCTGGGAATCGTCGAGATCCATGGAATCGTCATGGTGATGATCCGAGTAATCCTCTTGTATCTCGCTGCTAGAGCGCCGGGAAAAAGAGCTGTCGTTCGAGCCACCGGATGGTGAGGTTCTGGAAAACCTTTTCCGTTTCGAGGATGAGTTGACATTTTGATTGGATAAACCCGGGCCATTCGTGTCTTCTGTGTCAACCCTGCGCGGGGTTCCTCCCTCGTCTTCATCGTCTTCTCTTTCTTCCTCCTCCTGCCTCTCTTCCTCTAATTCCACGTCTACTTCATCCACATCCATTCCCTCTGCCCTTTTCCCTTGATGCATAGGATCATCCTCCATGCCATCTTCTTCGTCCACGCTAGTCATCGTAGTGGCAGATGGCTGGGCAGTATCTTGATTGCTGCCAATCTCAACAGGCGATGTCGGGTCTGTGCTAGGATCCGAGTCATGCCGTATTTTGGACTTCTTTCTTGGTAGTTGGCTGTCCTCACCGTCGGACAGACCATCAGGATCTGCTCGAGCATGGTTCTCCAGTGGCCTTCTTCGTTTCTTCCTCGAACTTGACGAATCCCGGTGCCCATGAACATCCTCCTGTTCATCCTCGGCGACAGGTTCCTGCTGAGAGGCCTCCTTTCCGTGCTCAAGTGACCGTATCTCCTCCATCAAACGCAGCGCCTCGGCCCTGCGGGCCTTCTTGTCAGCCTTCCGCTGCTGCTTCGCCAGCTTCTTAAGCTCTTTGGTCGAGAGCTGGCTCGAATCGACAGCGTCTTCCTCATCCAAGTCGAGTCCTCCAGCTTTGCTTCTGCCAGACCCGGAACCTCTTTTCGAAGACGCCACGGCCACGGCACCCAGCTCGGGCGACGGGGCCGCCACAGCAGGCTCCTCCTCCTCTCTTTGCCCGGCCCATTTCGGCTGGTCTACAGCTCCATCCGCATTCTTCGCTTTCGTAACAGGCACACGAGGGGGCGAATCAGGAATCTCGAGCTGGCTCGACGGCCGCACCCGCGATTTGCGCCGGTACGCGCGCTGCACCGGTGTCGCCTTCGCCTGGGAATCGGGACTGGTCGCGGCATCAGGGTTTTCTTCGGCATCGGACGTCGCTAGGACCATGCCACTGTTAAGTCCTCCGCGATCTATCTGGCTTGGATGGTTTCCCATGGTTGGTGTCTGTGATGATAATACTTCATTGAGGCGCTGGTGGCGTGTTGTGTGGGAGTATCAATGGTGTGGAAGGGGTGTGATTGGTTCCCTGTTTTTTTTAGTGAAGCACTCCGCGACGCTTGCAACGGCGCGCGCAACGGGTGTCGATAAGTGCGGGTGCTAATCGTGTTTAGGCAAAATTTGTGTCCCGTATTGCTCTATACTATACCGTACCCGCAAATCTGCAAATCTCGGGATTCTGCCGTCTAACACCGCTTTCGTGCACAGACACAGCGGGTCCCTTGCGCTTGATTGCAGATCGCTCACTTGCCCTCGTGTTCCATTGAAGATTCAAGTTTCAAGAGTTCATTTCACGCAGATACACAGGGAGCGGACTGAGCCTCACACAAGAAAGCACAGGTCTGGGTACCAATCGCTCCCTGCGGTGGTACTGTACCGGTATCCCTACGCACGACGGGATCTGGTTCATTCCTGCAGTCCACAACATGAGATATTTCAAGAAGCGTTCATTCCAATAAGAAAATCCACGTGTGTAGGATAGTTATCTAAACGCTCAACCATATCCAATCCCCAACGCCACCACGATCCACTCGGCACGTCCGGGCCTGATCATTGGCAAGAAGGGCGCCGACATCGAGAAGCTTCGCAAGAAGATCTCCGAGATGACGAAGTCCGAGACGCACCTCAACATCGTCGAAGTGCGCAAGCCGGAAATCGACTCGACACTCGTCGCGCAGGGCATTGCCCAGCAGCTCGAGCGCCGTATCGCCTTCCGTCGCGCCATGAAGCGTGCCGTGCAGTCTGCCATGCGTCTTGGCGCCGAAGGCATCAAGATTACCTGCGGCGGCCGTCTCGGCGGTGCTGAAATCG
>JAOYMO020145817.1:0-34791 GCA_025802455.2 Iodosphaeria phyllophila
TGATGACCGTATCTGGGGCATATGGAGCCCAAGTAGGTTGTGACATGTGTTGAGTAGACGTGTAAGTAGGATACGCAACACCAGTCCCTGTAGGGTAATATTGAGAGGTGTGATGCTCATGAGCCGGGCAGTCCGTAACGGACGGGGCGCAAGAAATGACTGTGGCAACACGGGTCGACGTTACTTCAACTACAGATGAAGGCTGCTGTTGCACGGGATACCCTTGCTGGCCGTAGTTATATGTGGCCCAGGCAGTGCCAGCGAAGACAGAGACTATAGCGGCAGCACGCATACTGGCGAGATTGACAGATGCTAAGGTCCGGGTTCGAGGAGATTGATCAGGCGGAGACCAAGGTAACGGAGAATATGATTTGGGTATAGGCGCCCGGTCGACGAGAAAGTGAGGATTTTTTTATTTTTTTCTTAAATGATCAATACATCTGGATTCGTGTTGGTTAAAGAGCGGACGACTGGAGTCAAGGATAGCGGCTTCGTAATTAGAGGAACTAGATGCTCAAGTACTGATGACAGCAAGAGAAAGTGAGGAACGGCGCACAGCGAGGTGGCAGTTTTCACATCTTAAGAAGACGGGAGACTGCGGCATGGTACCATGGGGAATCGGACCACAACCACCGTCGGCTGCTCAACTATTAATTCCAACTTCCAAGTCAATCACCTACATCAAGTAGCAGACGTGACAACCTGCCGAATATAGGAAACAGGACAGGCGGCAAGGGTAGACAGTGTGGGGCACATGGAGAATATGACGGGGGGAGGTGATCATTGTCTAGCCGGAAAAGGCGAATGGAAAAGAGTTTTGCAAGCGGTGACAATACATCAAGTTCTCCACCATCCGTGGACGTGACCAAGCACGAAAGAGCAGGTTCGTCCGTGACATGCCATTTTCAAGAACACTAGCCTATTCGGCAGCCTCAGTCATGACACGCCTGCTAACATTGGTCGCTTGGCTTGCAACAGCCTAGCCTGCTTACGATTTTCACGTAAGGAATTATCCTGATTTTCTTGACGCCTACGACACACGCCTGGGAGTCACTGTCCGTCCCTCACCATCAGGCGTGTCTCGAGTTTAGGCGGGTGCGCTCTGTCATAAAGGCTCGCCAGTTTTTTTTGGAGCCTTTGCACCGTGAATAATTGACAACAGCTACAGATTTCTGGTGGATCTTTGGCTCCGCGGTTAGCGGCACAATACCAGGAAGTATCTTTCTCGACTTTCATCAGAAAAAACACTCACCGCTGTGACCTGAGGTCAGGCAGAACATGAGAAGGGATATGGTACTTTCACGCCGCTTTAATGATGGCATTTGCATGAGCATAGGACCCCTTATTGTCCCCAGTATGTGGCTCTGGAATTGCATTGCTTAACATCCACTCCCCACAACGTGACGCGGGATTTTCGATTTCTGACATGGTGCAATTGTGACGCGGTGATGGGTTGGGATTTGTGGAGGGGGGGGCGAGGATTGCCTGAAACAAGGGCTCCCTGTAGGAAATCCGTCCGGGTCATTTGCCAGGGAAAGAAGTCTTTGCTGGACACAGCACATTATTAACGTGCCAGAATTTACGCAGCACCCCTTACTCGCTACACAGCAGCTGTCGACCCGTTCTGCTATCGTGAATGCGTGGACATTGTTCCATTCTCGAACTTTCGAGCCTCCCCACTTTGTGCATGCATGCGTGGCTCAGGAACAGATGAGCGAACACCACATGGCGTCTATCCGATTTAGGAGGTTGAAACTTCTGGCAGGCTACTTGTACTCAATGACAGATTTTATTTGTGTGTTGGTACCTACCGGTAGCACCTGGTAGTATTTCCAATGCTGTGCTAGGGAACCCTGTGACCGGGTAATGGTGCCCACCGTATATCTTCCTTTCCTTTGTCAATACGTTCCAGGCGGTTCAAGAGGACAATTTTAGAATCGCTTCCTCCTGACAGATCAGTCGGCTAACCGTGTTCTGAGCGCTCAAGCATCATGCGTAACTGATTATCATGAAGATGCACCTCCTCCGTTAAGGTCAAAACTCAACTCTTGAGATAGGAAGTACTGTGTATTCATGTCGGTTTCCCTCTAAGTGAGTACAGTCCCCATCACACCTGAGGCGCATAGCGAATCATTAACACTGGCAGGTATCGGTCATCATCTGTGCAGGCGCGAAGACACTCTACCGTGCAAAATTCAATGCATACGGTACGAGGGCGTCCGCCCAACCTGTCACGTGCTTCGAGACCATTGTTCTCAGCATCAGAGTCGGAGATTTGAGAATCTAGTCTTGAAGCCTAGTGTGCAGTTCAGAAAACAAGCTGTCATACTCGTAGGTAGTGGATTCGACCTGAGTACTGAACCTGTACGCAATATCGAAAAATAACGCCGAATATTTCTGGGAGATGTAATCTAAGGATAGCTACCATGTACACAGTAAATACCAGTTTGCTTGCCGTGGATCCTAGTCACCTAAAATACCTAGTCGCCGATCCGTGGATTGGCAAGGCTTATTGAGAGGAGCTTGGTGGATCTGCCATGAATTTGCCGAATGATACAGTAACGTAGTGAAAAGTGTTCCATAAGTCCGCGGAACTCGTTAGTAGGAAATTCAAGTTTCTGAATTGTAGCCCTTCCTTTCTCTTTTCAAGCCATAAATTAACCCACAGACGCTTTCTAGTGGCAATGCTCCACCATTCTGTCGGACACTTTTTGTAAACCGTCCGACTTTCAATCCCTGCAACTCCACGAAAATAACACCTGTCCCTAGCCTCCTAAGCGGAAAACGATGGACTACCCATATCTGCAGCCTCGGATATGCGAGAATGCCAGCCAGCCTCGAATGAAAAAAGGTGTGGTTGAACTAGAAGGACGCGAAGAAAGTACCGAGGCTGAGGGTCGTTGAAGTAACGTAAGACGGGCACCCGGCTCCATAGTATTTGCTGCAAGGCTAGCCGCAACGGAAAGCTCTGTCTAGAACCTGTAGATATGAATAGTTAATTGGATCTCGATCTAGTATAGTCGAATTAGTTATTATTTCGTGGAGTTATAGGAATTCAAAGTTGGGCGGTATACAATAAAGTCCGACAAACTAGGGTGTCCGACAGAATAGTGTATCACAAATAAAGAGGTACATCAGGATCACTGTCGCTCCCTTGTTGACATATTGCGAATTTCTTGTGGATAAATAAGAGAAAATGTGCATACGCGTAACTTGAAAGAATTTGACATAATTTTGAGCACTGCGATGGATCTGGTAGTCGTCGTGTCGGATCTCAACCAACCGCCAGGACACTTTCACGGCCATTGTGGCGATATCTTACACCAGCTAATTACGACAGAAATGTGTACCAAAGAATAAACGGCATACCGGTACCAGATCAGGGATGATCACTTTCGGATTAGAACTATGGTGAGCAGATGATGCAACTTCGCGCCAACAATATTCACCCTATTATCAAGCCACTTCGCCGTAATTAGTATATCCCTTCCACTATCACCCGAGAGATCCTCCTCATAAATCAATGCAAATTCACTCAACCGCCCCTAAAACCCATGAAATAATCCGACTAGAATATGAGGCTGGGACAGGCGGAAACCGCCTGTATGTAAGGAATACTTGTTAAGACTCATACTTCGCTGTCGTGAACAGTTGTTACCTGATATACTCTCCAGGCTCAGAGAATCTAAGGCCGCTACGTACTTTAGGTTGTAGAGTTTGAATCATGCCGCCCTCGATGAATGCCCTGACCTGGAATGCGGATTGAGCAGGCAGACCTGACCCTTCCGTGTCGGTCACTTCAATCGAACTAAGCGAGAAGCACCCATCATCCAGGAAGACTAGAGCTATTGATGCTAGAACTAGAGAGTAGAGAGCTGTGTGACCTTGCTGTTACCTCCCAGGGGAAGACTCCAGAATCAAGAGCAGGAACAAGTATGAATACAGCGTGCAGTCTGATCAGCAGAGACTTGGAGCTTTGGTGGACTGATGTGGATTGCTATTGGACTGCAGTTTGAGTAGGAGCCCAGCCTAAGAGTGTGTGTGGAGAGAAAACACTTCGCGGCGTGGGTACTGTATGTACCGCCAGACGCAAGCCGAACTTAGCAATTTAACTAGTGTTCACACACCTTTTCCTCTATGGGGTCTTGGGCCGAGCTCGCGTGTTCGACTGATTTCGATTTCGACCAAAACAAGCGCGGTTTTGAGCGTCTTTTTTCGTGCATGTGAGTGGCATGGGAAGGGGCTGGTGATTGTAGACTAGGAACTCTCAAGTATCCCAATACTGGGTTAATTTCACTTCATTATGAAATACTATATAGTCATGTTTGGCCACATTTCATGGCAATTCTGCGCATTTACTTATGAGCACCAAGATAAAAGACTGCACAAAGATCAAGAAACATGATGAGATGGGCTCATGAGCATCGCGACGAGGGGGTGAAACAAGTTAACCCTATAATTTCAGCTACTATTTGGTGATGCTCACCCAACACAAAAAACTACCACTGACAGTTATTCAATGAACAGAATTCGGGAGGATGAAGGCAAAGCCGAGGAGTATTGGTCATTGGCTACCTCTGCACTGAACCATTATGATCTAGTTGATATGTAGCTAACTCTTAGAATTCTCGATTGGCAACGGCTAGCAAGCATAAACGACAATTGATTTCCCTCGATACTAGATGGCTTCAGCTTGGTACGAACAGGTCAGATCACCTTGAACTACCAGAATAAAGAGGTGAACTCCCCTAACGAACTTGGCGGCAACAAGTTCTTCTAATCCTCCTCCTCCCCCAAAAAAGTGTGCCAGTTTCTTTCAAATCAATGCTTTCCGGAGTACAATCATGAAGAACATCTCGAATTAATGTGTCATTGCCGCTAGACGGCTCGCACTTAAAGTTTTGGAGAACTTAGCTGGGCCTATAAAGGAAAGGGGGAAGACACGTCTACAATAGCACTTGTTGGATTTTGTGGTAGAGAGGTGCTCTCAACAGTTGAATAATCTTACTCATACCGGTATCAGTTGTGTTATGTTAGGTCTGATCCGGAATATCCGTCCTTCGTCTTACTCCTGGGATTCGGCACATCACAGATTAAAAGACTTCTCCCTAACTTCGAAAAGAATTAGAAGAGGGCACAAGATCGAAAGTTCCGGTTCTCTCCTTGCCAGCTAACAATAAATTACCTGGTGGCTCAACTCCTCACTCCTACTACGCTATACGGTGAGCACCTCCAACTAGTCTGCCGTGGCCTCTATTGATCTACCTGGCTACCTGGCTGCCTGGCTAGTGCCAAGGCTAAACAGCCTGACACCTTGATCCTGACTAGTAGAGTAAAACCCTACTATGTAATGTGAGATTGTGGGTTTGCTACCCTCTAAGATACCCTGCTAAATTTACCATTACGTGATTAATCAATCTGGTAATTACCCATCTCCGCCCTCGATAAAAGAAGCAGCAGCTATAGTGATTACTACTAACATGGCGGAAGGGAAAGAAGTGTAGGCATAGCCGCGAAGTCGATGTCTGGAGGCAGAATGACTGGAATTCACATCATAAACTTCTGGCTCTAATTCTGGGGTAGCGCGGGAGTGTACACCGCGTGGTGTGGCTTGAAATAGTGGTGTCGTTGTGCGGCAATACTGGGAGCAGTTGTTAGGGGTCAAAATGAAGTCGTACTTGGCCATTGCTCACCAAAATGCCTAGTTGCAAGGCTAAATAGTTGTAAGCCGATCACCCTGATTAGGTATATCCAGGTTGAGAAATCAGCAGGAATTTACTCAAATCCTACAAAAATCGAATCGTATTTAATTTGAACGAAGCCAGCGAAAGTCATGTATGGATGAAGTAGCGAATCACATGTCCTCCCCACTAAACCTTCCACCAACTTAGTGAGGGCGGGATTGAGGCCCACTTCAGCTGACTAGAAATTTCACTAGCTCCGTTCGAATTGAATACGATTGAAGTGCGTTGTCATTTGAGTAAATTCCTGCTGCCTTCTCAATTAGAAATTCCCAATTGGCGTGGTCAGCTAACAATTATCTGGCGGCCTTGAAATCGTGCAATTTGGTGAGCAATGGCCAAGTGCGACTTAATTTTGACACCTCACTTGTACCACTGTAATACTGAAGAGGCTTGACTCGCTAAGCTATAACCCCCCTATTTAGTTATGCTGATTTGTGTTGGGTAGATGGATATTTCCGATTTTTATATGGTGTATCAATCTTTGGCCCAATATCTCAAGAATTGCAACTCTTTAAAAGTCAACCCAACTTCATTCCATTTTATGTACCGTGCCAGTCGTTCACCAAGGTTTCTAGTACTTTCAGGCAAGCCGAACTGTGCGGGGTGGTTTCCAGTTGAATAGCTCTGGTGGGTCGCCCGGTGGCTGGCACATCAACCCTACCTCAATCTGATTGGATGCTGGTGCTGGTTGCAGCAAGGAGTCATCCCGCCCTACATAAACCCGGTCGGTACTGCTTACCTCAGAATAACTGATAACAGCAATATCTAACAGTGGGTAGTTTGTTAATTTTGCTCAGCATCTCGACAGTAATTATCAGTATCGCAATGCAACGCCTCGTTGTCCACATCGGAATGAAGGACGGCCTCTGAAGATACGTTGAGGGAAAAGTATTGAATACAGATACGTTAACAAGTCTGAGTTTGAGTTAGATCCCCATCAGCAGAATATATTGCTGAACCTCACCATATCCATCACCGCCGCCTTCGATTATACCTACGCATTTGAAGTGGACTTTGAGCTCTATAATCAGCAACCATCGTAACTGCCAATTGGCCAAGCATGGTGCAAAACCAGACCCACTGGCTGCCGGCATCGTAGCGACGCAGCACTGATTTCGCGGCTCGGGCGAGATCGACGCCAACTACCCCTCCAGTGGCCATGGAGTCGCAAATTGAAAAGGCCATCGAAATCGTGTGGGACCCAGCCGGAGACGCGACGCTCAAGGCCCAAGCATATGAATTCCTCGATCAAAGACGAAGTGACCCTCAGGCATGGCAAGTCTGTGTCACCGTCTTTGCTCGCCAGCCGGCTGCGTCGGAAGTGGTGCGACATGTCTGTTTGGAGATAATTAATAGCGGTGTGCACACACACGTGCTCGACTTCCAAAGCCTCGTACACCTACGTGACGCCCTGCTTGCCTACATTCGAGAATCCTATAGTGTCTCCGGCTTGTCTAACAACGGTCAGGGCGACTCATCCAATCTACAAAATAAACTTACACAGACTCTGACCTATCTCTTTGTTGCTCTTTACCGGAAAGGCTGGGAATCATTATTCGACGATTTCCTCGCTTTGACTGTCGGACCTGCTGGAGGTGCTCGAGACAATGCTGCAGGCGTCGTATTGTATCTGCGGCTTCTGGGATCTATCCATGATGAGATAGCCGATGTTATGGTCACGCGCTCCGATCATGAGGCCAAGAATCATGCCGAGCTTAAAGATGCCATCCGCTCTCAGGATGCTCCCAAAATTGCCCGTTCATGGCAGGAGTTGCTTACAATTTTTGCCAACCAGAACAGTGCTGAGCAGAACGATACCATAGTGGAATTAATCCTGAAAACCATCGGAAAATGGGTCAGTTGGACAGATATCTCCCTCATCATCAACGACACCATGCTGGGCCTTTTTTTCCCCTTGATCGGTAGGAATTCAGCCGTGGCCGGCAATCAGGACAGGGTGCGAGACGCTGCCGTGGATGCCTTCAATGAAATTGTCGGCAAGAAGATGCGCCCAGCGGACAAGACAGACATGATCAGCTTCCTCAACCTCCGGGAGATCATTGCCCAACTCATTGCCAGCCCTGCTCTGAGCGAATTCAGGGGAACCCCTCGCTATGACACCGACCTTGGCGAGGCTGTGGCTAAGCTTGTCAATACGGTTTTGTCTGATCTCGTGAGAGTATTGGAGGATAGATCTACTAACGAGAGTACCCGAGCGAAGGCCATCCAACTACTTCAAGAATTCATCCCTCTACTGTTGCGATTCTTTTCCGACGAGTTTGACGAAATTTGCTCTACTGTGATACCATCATTGACTGACGTCCTGACCTATCTGCGAAAATTGTCGCAGCTGCCCGCGCCCTTTTCCGAAATGCTTCCTCCTATTCTTAATGCTATTATAATGAAGATGCGGTACGATGAGACATCCTTGTGGGGAAATGAGGACGAGCAGACCGATGAGGCCGAGTTCCAGGAGCTCAGGAAAAGGCTCCAAGTACTGCAGAAAAGCGTGGCGGCAGTTAATCAAGACCTGTTTATCGAGGCTTTTAGCAATCTGGTAGCTGCCACCTTCCAGCGACTGCGGAACCAAGGTAACCAAACCGACTGGCGGGATCTTGACCTGGCTCTACATGAAATATTTCTTTTCGGTGAACTGGTCATGCCGGGACAAATGTTCAACCCAAAACGGCAACCGCAAGGTGCCGGGGTTGAACGTCTGATCACCGTCATGGCTACCATGGTTGAGTCGGGTGAGTCTTTTTGTGGGGTTTTTTCTTAGCCTGTCCATACATACGCAATCACTCTCGGCACTGTGAATGAGGAGTGTTGATCACTAACAATACGCAATTTGTACAGATATTGCGAGTTTCCACCATCCGGCTGTTCTATTACAGTTCATGGAAATCTGTGTTCGCTACTGCAGTTTTTTCGAACTTGAGAGCTACACCCACTTAACCATCAAGGTACTCGAGAACTTCGTCCGGCTTGTGCATCACGACCACGTGCGCATTCGTTCGCGGTCGTGGTATCTCTTCCATCGATTTGTCAAGCAGTTGAGAATGCAGGTGGGCAGTGTTGCTGAGACCGTTATCCGGTCTATCAGTGACCTTCTACCTATCAAGGCCGAGATGCCAGGTGATGACGCTGACGACGACATGTCCTCCGATGCCGTGGACAACTCGGCAGACGCGCTCTTCATCAGCCAGCTTTACTTGTACGAGACGATCGCTGGTATATCCTCGACACCCGCCACAAGCCCCGACAACCAGGCCCTTTTTGCCAGGTCCGTCATGGAACCTCTTTTCGAAGACATGCAGTTGCATATACCTAGGGCTAAAGCGGGTGACGCACAGGCCATTCTCCAGATTCATCATATTGTGATGGCCCTGGGAACCCTAGCCCATGGTTTTTCGGATTGGACTCCGGGCGCCATGTCTGGGAGTCAACGAGCGGCCCCTGCAAAGCCCTTAGTCGACGAATTTTCGAGGGCCGCCGAGGTGGTCTTAATTGCTCTGGACCAGCTAAACACATCCTCGGAAATCCGGACGGCCTGCCGGTCTGCTTTCTCGCGTTTGTTGGGCGTTTTGGGCGTAGCTGTGTTACCTGGTCTGCCGCGTTGGATAGAGGGGCTTTTATCGCAGAGCTCCTCCAAAGATGAGATGGCTATGTTTCTACGGCTTCTGGACCAGGTGGTGTTTGGTTTCAAGTCAGATATCTTCGATGTGCTCAACCTACTTTTGACTCCACTACTGCGACGGGTATATGGCGGCTTGTCTGAGCCAATCAGCGGTACCGATGACGAGATCCAGCTGGCCGAGCTCCGGCGTGAATATCTCAGTTTTCTCCAAGTGATCCTGAGCAACGATCTAGGTGGCGTGCTCATCTCGGAAACTAACCAACCATTTTTTGAGTCAGTAATCTCATCGGTAATATCGCTAGCCGGGGACGTAAGTACCGACTCAGGCAATCTACTTGCAAGCCGGCTGGCCTTCGGTCTTCTCGCTAAAATGACCAATGTCTGGGGTGGTCCAGACGTTGCTAATATCTCGTCCAACCCATCGCCACCGACTAGATTACCCTCCCCTGCTATTCCCGGTTTCGATCAATACTTGATTGATCACTTCCACGCTGTATGTTGGCAGGTGCTGCGGGACCCGTTGTTCAGGCCTTCCAACGACGCCCAAACGAAGCAGGTCCTCAACGAGATTGCCGGGCTCGAGCAGGCTATATACCTGAAGACGGGCGAGGCCTTTATTAATTACCTACAAGCCTCGCTATTCCCCAGCCTGGGTATTGATGGTAACCAATTCCTCCGCTGCATGGCCACATCTACCGATAGAAGAGACTTCACAGCATTCCTTCAAAATATACAGCGATCTCTCCGGTGAATCAATTACGATTAAGAATCAAAAAAATGAAGGGGAGAGAAAAGTTTTGCAGGCGTTTTTCACAGACGGAAATCCCTGGTGGGCTCGGAGGATAGACTATTAAGCATATGCATGCGCTGGAGTTCGGCTAGGCATCTATTTTACTACGTCATAAATCGAAATTGAACGCGGTTGTTCGAGAGCTTTTGCGACAAAGGGATGGTTCCTCTGTATCTAGCCATGATGCATGCCGAGCTAGTCACGAAGGGAAGACTCTTTTCCATCAAGTCATGATGTATGTACAGCTATTCATTCGTAGTGTACGGCGAAGTATACCGCTGTAACACAGATAATCTCTAAGGATGACTCGTCTTCCAGGTCATCTATCCCTTGAGTACGTATGACTGTGGTTTGATAATGTGGTTTTTAATTCAATGGAAACGACCTTATTTCGTTTCTATTGGATGATGGCGGAATCGAAGAGCCGGCGGAGCCCCAACGGTGTGAGGTGGGAACCTGCTTATCGTGGGAGCCGGCAATGGTCCGTGTTTCTAGTCGGGGTGCCAGGTCCAAACTTCATCTGTGGAAATTTGATCATGATTTATGGTCGTGTAAAGCCTAAAGGTATAAATGTAAAAGCAACTACACAGTACGACAATTTATTGAGGTCATTGCATTTAGTATGGTGCAGACCATACCACCAACGAGGCACTAAGGTTAGCGTAGCCGCATGCCACGGTTGGAATCACCCGCAGGAGATTTTGCGGATCGCCGGCCCGAATACCAGTGATAGGCGCCGGTCTGGAAGATTTCGGGAAACCTCCGGTATTGATCCCTGTGGATATTGATAGATCGACGACCTCGATAATGGTCAAAAGAGCAGTGGGGCCTTTGCAAGTTCATCTCACCACGGCGAAAACGTAACTGAATGCGGGGCAATCTATGCAGCTTATTACGCATGGTCCAACCCTTTCAGAAACACGCGAAAGAGGCACAGCACCATCGACGAAAACATTGATCCTGCTCGATAACCTCATGGCGACGGAGAGCGCCCGCTGTATGGAACTCAAGACGGAACATCTCACCACTTCGTACGTCATGGCTGCTTCGCTTGACATTGTTGACCACTCGCCCCATCATCCGGAGCCAGCCCTGCCCGTGCCGACGGCATCGAATCTCATTATCATCGACAACTACGACTCATTCACTTGGAATGTATACCAGTACTTTGTCCTAGAGGGCGCCACGTGCTCCGTGTTCCGAAATGACAAGGTCACTCTTGATGAGCTCATTGCTAGGAACCCGACCCAGCTCGTCATCAGTCCCGGTCCAGGACATCCCATCACGGATTCGGGCATCAGCCGAGATGCCATCCGTCACTTTGCTGGTAAGATTCCCATCTTTGGTGTTTGCATGGGCCAGTAAGTACCATCCCACATCAAATCAACGGAAAGTGTTTCATAAAAGTAATGCATGGTAGACAATGCATCTTCGACGTCTATGGCGGCGACGTGAGTTCAGCGGGCGAAATCCTACATGGAAAAACGTCATCTCTGGCGCATGACGCCAAGGGCGTTTACGCCGGGCTTAGACAAAATATTCCTGTGACTAGATATCACTCTTTAGCAGGAACGCACGTCACCCTACCGGACTGTCTTGAGGTTACGTCCTGGATTCCCAAGGACGATGGCGCGAAGGGTGTCATTATGGGCGTGAGGCACAAGGAACACATCATTGAGGCTGTTCAATTCCATCCGGAGAGCATCTTGTCTCAGGATGGTCGTTTGATGATCATGAATTTCGTCCAGATGCGAGGGGGGACCTGGGCTGAGAACGAACGATTACTGGGTCTTAATGCAACTTCATCACAGCCCGAGGTGAAAAAAATCAGCATTTTACAGCGCATCTATGAATCCCGACAACAAGCAGTAGCCGCGCAGAAGCAGATCCCTTCCCAAAGGCCGTCTGACCTACAAGCCGCATATGACATGAACGCCGCACCACCACTGGTTCCGTTTGTGGACCGATTACAACAAAGTCCTTTCAGTGTAGCTCTCATGGCTGAGATCAAGCGAGCCTCACCCTCAAAGGGCATCTTTGCCCTGGACATCAATGCTCCTACCCAGGCCAAGAAATACGCGCTGGCAGGTGCTAGCGTCATCTCAGTCCTTACGGAGCCAGAGTGGTTCAAGGGTAGCATCGAAGACCTGCGCGCCGTGAGACAGGTCCTGGGCTCCATGCCAAACCGTCCAGCCATACTGCGGAAAGAGTTTATTTTCGAGGAATATCAGATATTGGAAGCGAGGCTGGCGGGGGCCGATACCGTCCTCTTGATTGTTAAGATGCTGTCTATCGAACTCCTTACAGCATTGTACAAGTACTCCCAATCTCTAGGTATGGAACCGCTGGTCGAAGTTCAAAATGACGAAGAAATGAAGATTGCGGTGGATCTTGGTTCAAAAGTGATTGGAGTCAATAACCGAAATCTCGAGTCGTTTGAAGTTGACATGGATACCACCAGCCGATTGCGCCATTTGGTGCCACGAACCACCATCATTTGCGCACTCAGCGGCATAAATACACACGATGACGTTGAAGCAAATCACAGAGACGGCGTGAATGCGGTCCTCGTGGGCGAATCCATCATGCGAGCCCCAGATGCCTCAGTTTTCATACAGCAGCTTTGCGCTGGCATGGTGACAGAGAAACAACCAGACAATGATCCAGTGCTTGTGAAAATTTGTGGAACACGGACGGTAGAGGCCGCCCTGGCCGCCGCAGATGCTGGTGCAGATATGGTGGGCATGATCATGGCACCGGGCCGAAAGCGGACGGTCTCAGATGAGGCAGCCAAGGCGATATCTCAAGCAATACACAAGGATCAGTCCTTGCCGGGTCATATTACCCCAAGCATCGTCGTAAGGGGTGGTGCGACCGACTTCTTTGCCCAGGCGAGACGTCGGATCATAGCGTCAGAGCGGAGGCGGGCACTTCTCGTCGGCGTTTTCCTAGGGCAATCGCTAGAGGAAGTCCTCGAACTCCAGAATCGATATAACTTGGACGTTGTCCAACTGCACGGGAACGAGCCACTAGAATGGGCACACAATATTCCCGTACCTGTAATCAGGAAGTTCCAACTTGGGGACCCCGAGATAGGCACTCGAGGCTACCACATGGTCCCGCTGCTAGATTCTGGGGCGGGATCAGGGCACAAGCTAGACACTAGGTGTGTACGAGCCACCCTAGATGGGGATATGGAGCTACGAGTCATCCTGGCAGGCGGGCTGGATCCCGAGAATGTTGCGGATTCCATCAAAGCCGTGGCAGATACCCGGGTCATCGGGGTCGATGTGAGCAGCGGCGTTGAGGTTGGTGGGAAACAGGATCTACAAAAGATTCGGGATTTTGTAGCCGCAGTTAAAAGGACAAAGATGTGAGATAATGACAGCCTGTAGAGTAGAGAGTGGAAAGAATGCAGCATTTTGTATTCTCATTTATTGTCTTTTTTATCCCCCTAGCAATTATGAATGGAAACGCGATGTCCAGATCGAATCAAGGTATTCAAAATGGGTTGAAGATGAGGTTATGATGTAACTACTGGTATTTACCAATCCGTCACTAGTATCAAAGTCTCTTGGACACCCTAGAGGTACATACAAATATAGTCGGAGGTAACAGCGGAGAAAGTCCGGATGGTGTTCTACCACCTCTTAGATTCATGTGTAAATGCATCGTCATCCGCTCTCCTAATTTCTACCGTGAACTATCTCGCTCTCCACGGGATCTATATTCAATAAGTCGCAGTCTTATCCATGCTTCATTTCAGAACCATTGAGCCCATTCGGAAGCTGACAGTATCAGTTACCGAATAGACATCATGATACTGCCTACGGAGATTTCTCTGCGGAGCTCTGGTGACCTAGACACAATGCTTAGGCTTGCCAAGCTTCCCAAGCTTATCGCCACAAACTGCTTTGTTGTAGTCCTCGACTACTAAGGTCAAGGTCACTTCTTGGCTGCACTTCAGATATCCTTTTTGGCAAGCCAAGTTTTAGAATGGATCACGCTATCAGAGAAAGCCAACGAGGTCTACTGTAGGTAGTGCACGAGTGTTACAAAATAATCCCTTGGCGGTGCAACACGTCATATTCAAGCTCCAAATACAGGAGCTCCAGTGACTGGACCCCACCATGAGTCTTGGTGATTCTCTGGATGTCGATAAGAAAGAGGATTGAGCGGCTTTATCTTGTAAATCCGCCGAGCTAATGCCACATTGGCACAGCAGCGGGGTGGATCACGGTCTTTTGAAATACAGTTCGAGCTTGGTTGTGACATTACTCTGCTGGTCTTACTAAACTACACAATTCCACTCTCCAAGTCTTTCTCAAAACACCCTACTGAACCTCAGCATCGTCTGTTTCCTGATTTCTTCAATAGTCATCCACATTTCACCTCGTCAATCCCTCAAAATGGCTCGCAAATTCTTCGTCGGTGGGAACTTCAAGATGTAAGAAACCCCCCCTTATTGCTCATGCATGTTCACGTGCCTCTCCTAGCAGCAGGAGCAAGCGCTCCTCGACGAAAAAGGCGTCTATGCTGAGAATTGGCGTTCGTGTAACAGGAACGGGACCATTGCGTCCATCAAGGAGATCGTTGAGAACTTGAACAAGGCTCAACTGGATTCCAACACGGGTATGCCGTCATCTGCCCGTTTTCGATTCGAACTCCGGAAGCGGAAGTAAATTCCTGAACTGATATGTACGGTTACGTGCGTTACAGAGGTCGTGGTTGCTCCGCCGGCTCTCTACCTGCTTATGGTCCGAGAGAACTTAAACAAGGAGGTTGGGGTAGCGGCGCAAAATGTGTTTGACAAACCAAACGGGGCATTCACTGGCGAGCTCAGTGTGTCACAGCTCAAGGACAGCAATGTCGACTGGACCATTCTGGGCCACAGCGAACGACGGACTTTGCTTGATGAGAGCGACGATCTTGTGGCATCCAAGACGAAGCATGCGACAGAGAACGGCGTGAGTGTGATTTGGTGCTGTGGCGAGTCGCTCCAGCAGCGTGAGGCAGATCAGACCCTCGATGTCATCGCCGCCCAGCTGGCTGTCCTCAAGAAGCAGATCTCTGACTGGTCCCGTGTTGTCATCGCCTACGAGCCCATTTGGGCCATCGGCACTGGCAAGGTTGCCACAACCGAGCAGGCCCAGGAGGTCCACGCCAGCATCCGCGACTGGCTGCGCAAGAACATTAGCGAAAATGTCGCCGATGAGACCCGCATCCTGTACGGCGGCAGCGTAAGCGAGAAGAATTGCAAGGACCTGAGCAAGGAGGCCGACATTGACGGCTTCCTTGTGGGTGGCGCATCGCTCAAGCCCGCTTGTGAGTCTTTTCTTTTTTTTCTTTGTCTTCTTCATCCGCTTTCCTGTCCACTCAGGTGTTGTGCGAATTGTCGCTGACTTGTGTTTGCAGTTGTCGATATCATCAACAGCAAATTGTGAATCATCCGCTGCACAAAAAGGCCGTTCATGTCCGGCGGTGATATTGCAGGCTGCAGTCACGTCACGGATCGCTTATAGGGGGCAGGTGCTGAAAAGGAAATCAAGCTTAGACTGCCTAACTCCGGCTTGCCATGACTACCTAGCCCACTTATTCAGTATGCATAGAATGAATCCCTATGACTAAAATTCCCCACTCCCACAAGGCGTGCCGCAATTTACTTCCGAATTGGAAGTGAAACATATCGATGGTAGATTCAGCCTTAACCAGTGATGCTTTGTTTTAGTTAGAGATTCCCATCCTTACACTAAGTCAGTAAAGACATGTCAGGTAGAGCACAGATAGCGCCTTCTATCTACTGCAATAATTCCAGTCGTTGTAGTAGGGGACCCTGGCAACCCCTGAATAGATAGTGAATATTCAAGTTGGAGATACTACGTGCATTCGGAGAAACCTCACCCGTAGACCAGCGGGTGTTCGTTTGCACTGTAGAACAGAAGCACCTGCGCTATTCTTTTCATGATTTCCGTGAGATTTGATCGGGTCCTACGCTCAATTAGAACCGAGTGCCCACTTAGCTTACAGACACGCGCTGTATTGCTCCAATGCTCTGACCGTCATGATGGATTGGCGACCGCAATTGTGGTGGGCTGTAGATTATGCCGCCAAAGTCTTTGCCAAACCTGTTGCGATACCATCCCGTAGTAAGTCTGGCTTGGGGCTAGACTATTGTGGCGCATGCAGGTGTACGCAGTACTGAGCGGCAGTGGCAAGGTTCAACAGTGCTCTACACAGTACAATTGACCTCGCTACTGCAATTCTGTGACTGCCGCACAGTCAGGTGTGAAAGGAACGCGTCTTGCATCAAGCCGCTTCAAGCTCTGGAGGGAGTCTGCAAATTACCGTCTTTCATCAGTCTGCGGTTCCCACATCGCGTTTTCCACGTCGCCCATCGTAGCGCTCATCAGACGCGCTCTCCATTCTATTGAACGTGTCAGCGTTCACACAGGACAGCTTGCTTGCGAGATCACCAACCCGTGACCCAACAATGACAGACAAACTTCCACCCCAGCTTCTGGCCCTTTTCGCGCCACGGCCGCCTTTGCGCTGGGTCTGCCACCCTGATCATGCGGCCGAGGATCGATTCAGCGCCGCGGTTTCTGGCGTCGGTCAGTATCTGCCGGCGTTGCACGAACACAAAGACCAAGATGGATACATGCCAACAGAGAGCTGGTTGCAAATGCGCGATCGCAAAAAGCGCGAGAAGACAGCAGAGCAGGAGAAGCTAATGAAAGAGATCCCCAAGAGCTGTATGTTGCTATCCTGACCCCTTGAGAGCATCATGTGTGCTTGTTTCATAAAGTTGGGATTAAGAACCAAAGTAATGCCAAGTCACGCGACACGCGCTAACCGAAATGATATTATACAGACAACCCGAGTGAAGATCCAAACATCCGTGGTGACGCCTTCAAAACACTAATAGTAGCACGTTTGAGCTACGAAGCCAACGAAAATGACCTGGAACGCGAGTTTGGCCGGTTCGGGCCTATTGAGCGAGTATGTGGCTACACCAACATGAAATTGGAATAAAAATAGGAATAAAGAAAACGACTTGGACAGAAAAGTGCTGATACACCCCATTCAGATTCGCATCATTACCGACACTCACAGCAAGGAGAAATCGAAGAAGAGAAACAAGAACAAGCCCCATAGAGGTTATGCTTTTGTCGTCTACGAACGTGAGAAAGACATGAGAGGTAATGCTGCCATAAAATTTTGACTAATCTCCATGTTCATGTGCCCTATTCTGAAACGACCCAAGCATTGTTCTATCCCGTCCTAATCACTTTTTTTTCCTCGTTTCCTTTCTTCCCTCTCTTACCTTTCTCCCTCAAGTTTATTCCCCCCCGGGACTTCAAAGTATGCTGCAAGGGTAAGGTTTACTAACCACAGCGCGTTCATGCGTACGTGAGTATAGCTGCATTGGAGGCTTGTGATGGGATCCGCATCAAGGATCGTAGAATCAAGGTGGATGTCGAGCGTGGCCGCACAGTCAAAGGCTGGCGACCTCGTCGTCTCGGAGGTGACTTGGGAGGTCGAGGTTACACTAGGGCTGCACCACCTCGACCGTCAGGCCCAGGTCAGTGGGGAGGAGGAGGACCGGGAGGACCAGGTGGACCAGGAGGGCCTGGCTTTGGTGGTCGTGATGGATTCCGCGGGGGATTCGGAGGCCGTGGAAGGGGTGGCTTCCGTGGCGATCGCCCTCCACGCGGCGGCGGATTTGGAGGCGGTCGTGATCGAGGTTTTGGTCCCCAAAACGGTTACGGAGCTCCCCCTAACGCTCCTGCCGGACCTGGCTTCGGCGGCCGCGGGCCGCATGGAGGCGACCGTGACCGTGACAGAGATCGTGATCGAAATGGGGCTGGTGGTGGGCATGATCGTGGCGGTCGCTCACATGACGACAGACCTGGTGATGGAGGAAGATACGGTGGCGATCGCGACAGACGGGGCGGTGGAAATCCCGCTAGCAACGCTAACTACGAGCCGGTACGCGACAGAAGGGAAAATCGTGACTACGACAGATCTCGTGACGACCGTAAACGCGGTTACGAGGGAGGTGGTCATGAAGACCCTCGTAAGTTGCGTCGTTACTAATCAATTCGATCTGGCCCTGTGTTGTCTTCTTTCGGTAGGGGATCGGGTGGGTATCATAGATTCACATTTGTTCGCGTCTCCTTCCTTCCTTTTACCAGCAAGGGTAAGCAATGTGGCAAACAACATACGGATTTCCAGTAACCACCAAAGTTTACTTCGACCTCATCGTCTCACGACTCACCCAATAACCACATGGTCAAACCGCCCCAGAACGATACCAACCGGATGCGATCTGACCAGCCAGCTTTGCCTCCATGAATTTCATCTCCAAGTTTGCAGCCCTCTAGGAATGGTAAAATACTCGGAAATGTCGGCTGCGAGAAAGCTGGTCAACATGAATACAACCAATCATGCCATATCCTCACCATTCTGAACCGTTCCAAAAAGCAACCACTACTTCTAGTAATCATTTCAAATCACCGGCTGGAGTTCCCGGAAACAGGGCAGACGAGCTCTGTAATTACGATACGACTCGGCGGATATTATCCAACAAGCAATGCGAGGTAAGGCGCTGGTAAGGAATTCATTGATTGTCTGCTTCATCAGCTCTCATTTATTCCTCCGCCGTACATAATGGATCGAGTACAAAAAAGAGACGAAGGAGCCCTGGAGTCACCCCCCAAGATATTTGATTTTATGTACGTTAAGTGTAGAGTTATTTCAGCTTTGTGTTTTTCCTATCATATTAGAGACCGGTCACTCGTTGCTCTGAAGTGGATCGTGATGCGCCGACTTGTGGTGGATGACCGGGTCGATTGTGATGACCCGCTCACAAAGTGAAAGTTGCCGTCGTTTCCGGACATATTTTAACCGGTACCCATGTGCTACAGTGGGTGCCAGGGTTTCCGGGGCTATCATAGTCCAGGTCTGCCGACTGTGTTATCTGGTCTGCGTCTGCTTCTTTGCCTACTGCTATGATAGTACAGGCCCTTTTCCTCCTGTTCAAGTTCCGCCTCTTGTCGTCCAGGCATTCCACTTTCCCCCCCCGCACGCGTTGAAAGGAACGGACTTCAACATTATCGTGTTTCCTTTGCTTTTTTATATTCGGATCGACTTTGCCTATGCTGAGGAACAGGTGAACCGCTGTGCCGTGACCTTTCTGTAGCTTTCAGGAATGTAGCATTTATTCCTTCCTCGTCCGTGTTGGAAAAGAAGCTCCAGAATCTACCCGTGACCGTTCACAGCCGCTGGCATCGGTGTCGTGTTCCTTTTTTTATCTTTAGCCGCTAGGTTAGCCCTGTCCGCGTTAAATGCCAGCTTAAATAATGTCCCAGGTCTGTGATCCAGGTCCAGAAAGAATGTAAGCAATACTAGAGTAGCGAGGCCAGCCGTATCAGCTGTACAAGCCCGGCTGGAAAGCACATGTCGCCCGTCGATGTCCGTCGATTTTGGCGGCAACAGGTCATCGGTTCCCACTACAGAAGCCAAGCCAGCGTGCCAAGTGACAGATTCGCCCTTCTAAAACATCGCTGTCCATGCCGTCTTATTTCTGAGGTCCTCGTCATAGCCTGTTATTATCTCGCAAGAACTCAAAGATGCGGTGGTGATCTTTTAGCCTTTACTAGACGAAAAGCTGTCCGTCCATCTTTTTTTGCTTGTTTAATCAAGATCGTCAATGGCAAGGAATAATCCTATGATCCGTTCATGCCCGTTCCATGCCGCATCCATGAGTATTGTGCACTTTCTTCTACTTGCCCTATCCACCTCTATCTTCAACAAGTGTACATACCTGACACTGGCTCGAAGGATTTGACCCACTGGATGCCAGTGTGGCAAATTGTTTTGTGGGAAAAGGGAATCGCAACAATCACCGAGTAGTCACCCTGTAGTCTAGCAATCGTACGTTTTGGCGCTCCTTGCACGGAGTAGACCACATTCCCCTTGCAAATAACATTTGGTGATTGGTCCCAGTGTCCAGATGGAGCTGGGGAGATTCTTGAGCCTTTCTATACAAGCAGCCTCCAATTGATAACCCACGTCATCGTTCCTTTCAATTAATGATACTCGCCTGACGTTGTAAGGCTGCCTTCCTCTTGAATGACAGCAATCTTCCTACAATTCCAAGCCTCTATCGATGCCTGCTCTCAAAGGATACGCCGGACAACGTGGCGAAAGAGCTCACACCATGATTTGTTGTACTCAGCCGACAGACCTGTTTTGACGGAATGGAGATTCCGGCCTGTTCAGTCAGCCAATGGGAATTTACACCACTAAGTTACGAACTAAGTCAGCGCCGGATTATGTTGATTGAATGGCAGTTGATTGTACAGATAAGTTAACTGTCGTAAAGAGGCAGATCGACCGGGCGTGTCGACGGGGACTCATGTATGTAAACAGGCTTACAGAGGTGAGAGGCATTGGAGCAGGTAGAAGCAGGACAAGGTGCAAGAACAAGAGGATAAAAGCGGTGGCAGGTACGTTCTGCGGATCTTCCTACCCTAATGCGTTCAGACCAAGGCGAGGATTTCCCCAGAACGTTCTTCGTACGAACGTAACTCCTCAAAGCAATCCGCTGCAGTTTTGCGAATGTGTGCGATAGCCAGCTTGCTTCGTCTCGTTCTTCGCCTAACCAGACAATAACACGATTGGCGGGGTACATCCTTACCATGGATTGAACCTATTGACTCTTTCTATCACTACTCCCCATGTTTAATACGAGAGCATCGATCCAGAAGACTTCTTCAATGATGTCGGAAATACAGCAGGGCGCCGTGAAGGTTCGGCCAGGAGCTGGATGGAGTATTCATTAGATGAATACTCTGAAACCTATCCTCAGAGTCCTAGCCGTTTGACAGTGCTTCTTCGTACGGAAGAATCTTTCCCATGTCATATACAGTAGAACTGAGGAGCTTGCAGCGCACAGGAGCGAACTCGTCTTAGCCATGCGCAAGCTGAAGCAAACGAATGTATCTATTCAGCAAAAGATCACGCTGATAGACTCGCAGTGTTTCTATTGCGATATGCGGACACCATGCCGTATGCGCGTTTACACGATACGTTCGCAGTACATATCAGAAGGAACAACATTCTACGAATTTGACGACACCGTGTCTGAAGATAACGGTGTTTTCGGATCGAGACCGCTAGGTGTGTCAGTTCTGATATTTTCACGATATCTAGGTAGTATTTAGAGTGAATGAGGTGGCCGATTTCTAGCACGATGTCGAGGCTTTGGCCACCAGGAGAACGCGATCTTCACGATAGAAAAGGATGTATACCCGCTTGAACCGAGATGGAACATATTGAGCTGCACGGGTACGCAGGCAGAATTGAAGATGTGGTGTTTTTAGGCCTGTAGGCTGAGTACGACGAATAAAATCCCGCACGAGTTAATGCCCCATCAGGCCCTGAGATCCTTCAAGAAATTACCGCCACAATAAGCAAATTCAACGGCGAGCATTCATCAATTCACATACTAGACAAGAAGTTAAAGTGGAGAAGCTCTTTCAGCCTAGTTATCGAGCGGACCCAGGTGTCTGCATCCTTCATGATAAACCTCCCATATGATAATGTATGCTTACTCATCGAACTTGTCTGCGGCAGAGTCTGAGACATGTATACCAATATACGCTGGTCCCCGAACTGTCTCTCGACATGTCAGGTGGCTCAGATCTTGGATCATTGAGCTTTACGGTAGGGAAGGTGTTATGTCCATGTAACCATATCTCATGCAGACATGCAGTAGGTAAAAACATCTTACAACATTGTTCTGGACGGCTTTTAAGACGACACGATCTAAGGACCCAGATTTGACCGGGCCTTATCCATGCCAATATTCAGGGCCTATATCGTCAACTTAACGCTACTCAGGATGATCCCACGTTCTTAAGTACCGGTACCCTCGGGGAGAGGGGTCTCAAATATTTTGGGTAGGTAGTTTCCTGCCTATCCGCCACGCTGGCGTCGAATTAGCAAAGCTACTTCCTGATTCCCACATCCAAAGAAAACAGATATGCACTCCTTGAAATCAGACTGTGTAACAAAAATAAGTCGTCGATCATATCGGAACCAAGCGGTGCCTTCTGGTCTAGAGCTAAGATAATCATCATTGGAAAGGAGGTCATGGGATGTTCGCAACAGAAAGAATGGGACATACTTACATATTTTCCGCCTCTGTGTTAAAGCAGGGAATTGACCTAGATAATCGAATTAGTCATCTGCATCTCATAATTCGAAACTAACAAGGAATAGAAGAGGTCCGATCCTCAATACCAGAGACTGTGTAACAAGAAAAAAGATATTATCGATCATATCGTTCCAAGCGGAATCGTCTGGTCTAGAGCTAAAAACATCATCACCAGAACAAACTCACTAGCAGGATTGCACTTCGTACTCTTCAAGTAAGGTATAGCACCAGAGAAGATCAACGGCTAGGCTTTGCCCCAATCTGGTGTAGAAGTGATTAGAACAACCTTCATTTAGGCGTAACATCAACCTATGACTCGTTTTTTCAAATCAGTCAAAACCCCCCATCGCCGCAAACAAGCCAAGCGAGAGAAAATGAAACCCTAAAATTCAGAGACTGTGTAACAAAAAAACGTTGTCGATCAAGGAGAGCCCCAAAGGGCACCATCAGGTCTAGAGCTAAAAGAAATAATCATCACTCGAGGGTGGTCGCATCAACACAACAAAATCAAAGATAAACTTACCACATGTGACTGATCGCCGTCGCGCTCAAACTCCACCCCACCGTCTACTCTTCCACTCTCCAAACAAACGCTTGAACACTGCCCTCCCGCTGCTCTCCATGCTCTCATTCACCAGCCTCAGCTCCTCCTCACCCATCACACCCAACACCGCGAAGATTCCCGGGCGCAGCGCCTCCCACGTCTCCCAGGATACACTACTGCCGGCCTCAAGCTGCAGCGAAACGTACAAAAGTATAATGTAGTACATGTAGCGCCCGGCGGCGCGCTTGACGGAATCGACGGCAGAGTCGAGGGCGCTTTTGCGGCTCGAGGGGCGCGCAAAGGTCACGGCTGCGGCGCTCGGTTCACAGATAAGCGTAAGGAGGCGGGTGTATCCGGCGGCATGGGCGGGACCGAGACGGACGGCCAACCAGGGCGGCGGAACGAAAAAGTTTTTGTTAGATTTTATGACGGCGGAGGCGGGGCCAGCGAATATTACGCGGAGGAGGCTCTGAAGTGCAGTGAGTAGGAGATGTGAGCGGGAGTCGAGGCGATGACGGTGATTGCGTATGAGAGCCTGGAGGATGCGGAAGAGGCAGGACATGACGTTGTCGGGACGAGTGATGCGAGGGCCGTCGGAAGAACAAGTAGCGGCAACGCAGGCAAGGGCGGTGTCGATGGCGGACTGAGTCATAGAGCGCGCATGACGTTCGAGGATAGCTTGGAGAGTTGAAGCAATTACGTTAAAGTGGGAGAAAGAGTCTGCATGTACGGCAGCATGGGCGAGTTGAATGGCGAGAGAGGCAAGATCGAAATCCGGTCTGTCGGGCATGGGAACAGACACACGCTCGGATACTTGTAACGTGTTCACAATTCTCTGGATGACCAGCCAAGCCAACGTGCTGCTGTGTCGCTTCGTGGCCGTCTCGGTGACTAGGCGAGAAAGGAGTCCTAGCAAGTGAACGTTATCATGACCTCGCGTCATACTCCCCACAAAGTCGTCCACCAATCTTGGCGTGATGGTCTCAGAATAGACTTGACTCATGTCACGAACCAGTGCCATCTCATCGAGCTTTTCTTCGCGATTATACACAAGAAAAGCGCGCAGCATCCACGCGACATCCGCACGCTCTCCCCCCTCCGCCAACCGTCCGCTCAAAGCCGTCAGTCTGTTCACTGTCTTCTCCGGGCAGGTGCATGGACTATACCCCCGCTCCCGAACGAAATCGGCGATTGTTAGTATTCTGCGAAGCAACGCTAGGTCTGTTTCGTCCAGATCCACACTTTGCGCCTCCTCATCCTCCCGCTTCCTCTTCTTCTTCTCCTTATCAGCTTTCTTAGCGAAATCCGAGAGAATTTTATCCAGAACGCGGCGAAGCGAGGCAAAACTCTCGATCAATCCCGCCATGTGGGCGCGAGGTTGAGCCCCGTCTTGGATTTTAAGGGCCTCGACGATACCTTTCAGGACGATTAGGTGGGCTGACATGGCATCGGGGCTTTCTCCAGGTTCCAATCTCTGGACATAGAGGGACACTTTTTCTATGTAAGAAACACACGTTGCGTCTCCCACCGCCATTTGTCTGAGCACAGCCAACATAAGTCAGCCAATGGAATTCAGGACAAGCCAAGACCAAATGGCTCCACGACCACGTCATCGGATAACTCACTTTACAGTCAGCTTCACAAGCTGCTCGAACGATTCCGCCACGTCCTGATTCCCAGGCGGGAGTTGCACAGCCCATTCAAGCAGATCTTGAAACTCCATCCTCTGCTCTCACCAGCGCCATAATATGATTAGTTGCGTTCTTCAACAACTTGCAATCCGAAGTAACCTACCTCATAGTGCGTCGGCCGCGTCATGACTTTCCTCAACAACGCCAGGACCTCCAGCAGGAACGCCGGATCTCGCGACCCAACTTGAGCTATATCGAACTTCCAGCTGTTCCACGACGATGCTATGGACTTGCGGCGCTCGCGATCGAAATTTTCAAGGGGCAGTTGTAGCAGAGTCTGGATGGAGGCGCGGCTCTCCGGTTTGGTCCAGCCACATGAAGCGCCCGAGCAGACGAGGGCGTCCAATGTTTGCTCGATCACGCCGCTCACCAGGCTTTGGTTGTCTTGCGCGGACGGCGTACGCAGAAACCGGGCTTTCAAGGGCTGCAGTTCAGAGCGGTTGGTGGCGGCTTGGCAGAGTCGGTTTAAGAGGGGAAGGAAGGAGGTCATCGAACAAGGATGATCAGTCAGCCTGGCTACATAAGTCAGGGTCAGTTCCAAATAGTCTCCAATTTGTTGGAGATCTTTGCCAGCTTCAAGGCGCGTGACTAGTTTCTCGATGAAAGTGACCATAAGATTCGTGAGCTCGCATTCGTCAGGTCCATGGGCATGGTTGACGAGAGCAATGCTACAAACACAGCGGAATGTCTCAAGCGTATAGGGATCTTTTAACTTTCCACGTTCGAGCACTCGGGCGAGCTCCTTTCGTGTCGGTTTCCAGAAAGCATGTCTCTTATCAGCGTCAAGCCAGACCACTGTCCTTCCTACTATCTTCCACTTCAGCGCCTTCACGGCAGGTGAGAGTGAGTCATTCTTGGAAAGTTGTAAAATCAAGTCCAAAGGTTTTGAACCCACGGCTTGTTCCCACTCGTCTAGGGTGATTCCATAACATATCGCATCCATGATGACTAGAAGTGGACCTTGATCCGAATTATCCTGAGCCTCGAGCCATGCTAGCAGGCCGATGAGCTGTTTTTCGGTCAAGGAGTTCTGCAGCATCTGCGAGAAATGAGTCCGAACACGGGCGTCGAACCAGATGGACTGATCCAGCCCGGCACGAAGCTTCGCAGAGCGCTGGAACCACGTTTGAATGAACCCAGTGAGATCGCGGCCCTTTGCAAATCCGTCCATGAGCGGATTGATAACGCCCACAACGATGGTGTCAAGTGTGTCTTGATCTTCGCTAGTTAAAATCAAGTCCAGTCGGTTCAGCAGGTCAGCCAAGAGGTCTGCGTCCATGAGGAATACATCGGGGTCGCATTTCACGAGCTGAGCGACTATACTCCACCGGGTTTCAGCATCCAGAAATGCAAAGCGCTGACACACAGCGCCCAGAGACATTTGTGAAGGCGACGAACCGTGTTCAGTGGCCGCTTGGAGCATCTCAGACACGGCCATTGAGTCGCCAATATCATCGTCCTTGAAGAACTTCAGCAGAAGGGCAAAGACGCTCTGTACCCACATGCGATGGGCACGGCTCGACATTGGGTCGCTCCTGTCGGGGCGCGTGCGAACAACCAAGCGCCAAGTCGTCTGGAAAAGTGAAGCGCTTGATCTGGTCGCTCTGACTGTTTCTAGCAGTTGCAAGGCTTCCGTATTAGCAAAAGCAGACCGGGCTGGGTTGATCAGATTCTTCATGGTCCATCTCTCAAGCTGGCTAGCCAAGGTCTTGGCCACGCTACCATGGCCAAATCCCTCGAGAGCGGCCATGATATCGCAAGCAGAAATAAATAGATGGCGGGCGAAGTCATCCGCATCATCCTTGGCCCCCAGTCGGAGATCCCAAATTTTAGTCAGCACGTTGATCCAGCTGCCATACTCGTCTGACAAAGTGGCGGATGGCAGCGTGTGGTGCAAGGTGCGCTGGCAGATGGCCAAAAGCGAAGCCACCAGAGGCCGCGACTCTGACGCTGAAGTGCGGAACAGCGACTTTACGTGTTCGGCGCCGATAGTGTCCTCCACCCTCGTAGCATCGTCCAAACGCGCCAGTAGCACGTCCAATACGTTGAAGAGCTGAACCGCCGACTTGACACAGACATCTGGGGAGCGCAGATAGTCCGTCTCGAATCGAACAGGTTCGTCTCTCTTCCTTTTTTTCTGCTTCCCATCCTGTGGCGTTGGCGATGTGTGATGATGGGTCTGATGATGGGTCTGATGATGGGTCTGATGATGGGTCTGATGATGGGTCGCAATATCCTTGGCGGTGGCGCGCAGGACAGGCAGCAAGCAGCGCTCAATAGCGATCTTGGAGAGCGAAAAGAGGGAGATGCGCTCGAAGAGACAGGCGACGATGGTCCATGTCAGCGGGTAACGTCGGATGCGCTCAGCCTCCTCGCTTGTTGCGTCCATCTGCTTGAGAAGCCATCGCAGCACTGTCTCTTCGGCTGCGCATGACTTTGCGGCCTTCGTGGCCGTTAGGACCGGCCATAAGCCATCGAGCTTGGCTTGAAATATCTTTTCCACATCTTGGTCGAGGGACCGGGCGAATTTGATGAGCGCTAGCTGGTGCGTCTAATACAGCCTGAGAATTAGCAAAATTTGGGCAGGAGTGGAAACCAGGATGGACCAAGATGGGGATCAAGGTAGCTCACATGAAGTTGTACAACTGCCATCCTGACATCATCATCATTGTGTCAGCGAAGGATTACAGATACTCATAAAATTGTTGAAAGCTTAAGAGCTCCGAAGAACATCTGCTAGGACAGAAGATGAACTCTGATGCGAAAGTTCTTGCGTGAACAAGTTACCCCCAACCCAATTTTCTTTTGTGCAGCCAGGGGACAGAAGAAAATTTACTGCCGCCCCAACTCTTCCCTCCTCATTCGACATCCACCTATCAAGCGTTCTTCCGGAATGGAATAAAAAGCACATCTCATTCACCGCTTTCTATCCCAGGCACGACTGATAACGGGCCCTTGCAGCTTGAAGTTTACGCAGTACGGTAGCTCCTACCCCAGAGAGCTGCCATCAGTTGCGACCCATTTGGATTCAATCACTGTGTACTGTGTACAGCAGGGAGAAAGCGACGAAAAAATTGCGCGTGGGACAGAACTAAACTTACCCTGCATGAAGATACGATACCGGTAAGAGACACCAAAAACAGAGCGTCGACTCGAATCGACTCGGCTCGACCTTAGAGCGGCAACATCCCACGATCCGAGATCCGAGCGAGCGAGTTCGGTCTCCCATCTTCAAGGCCCAGATTCTTACCACCCCCTCGACCGAAGGTGCACATCTCTCCTCCATTTCTCCCAAGCCTCTCAAAATCTAACCCCCTTTCCTCAATCTTCGCTCTATCATGGGTCTTATCATACTCACCTTAGCATATAGTCATGTCAGATCAGTCTAGCAGAGCCATGTCGTCCTCATCTTCTAGCCCCAGCCCTATCCCGCGGCCGGTCAGCGAGGCACTTTTGAATGAGAAGGTAATACCTGACTTAACCCAACCCAACCTCAACCCACATCTGATGCGATGTGACTAACAATCATAACAGTGGGACCGCTGTATCTCCAACATGCTCATTAAGTCTTCTCTCGGCCTCGGCTTCGGTGTCGTCTTCTCTGTCCTGCTGTTCCGCCGCCGCGCCTGGCCCGCCTTCGTGGGCGTTGGATTCGGTGCCGGCCGCGCCTACGAGGAGTGCAATTGGAGTCTGAAGCAGGCTGCGAGAGATTTCAACAACAAGAGGCCTGCGTGAATGCTAGGGCTGTGCGATAATGGCGAGCATGGTGTGATAAACCAGTAGAAGGAGGACAGGGGAGAGAGGGCAAGCAAAAAGGAAGGGCATTGTCGATATAAAGGGAAGGGTCACGATGATATACGTGTGTACAAAACTTTGGAACGATAGACGGGGCAGAACTGGCTGGCTACGTTCGATAACGGACGACTTTTCTTTGTTTTAGGCACGCTACTGGTCAGGAGGGATACTATACCAATGGTGGTCCGCAGTCAAGCATGAGACTCAACACAATAGAACACGTGAAACCGGGTCTTGCCCCCCCCCAGCGCTCAGTGCTACCAGAGCCTATTGTATCTCGCAAATGTAAAAAGATTGACCAAGAAAAGTAAAGCCATCACGACCGCGTGCATGAGCTCCGAGTGAGATACCGCTGATTCATTTTCTTGTACTTGGCCGCCTCAGTGGGCTAGCGACGCACCGATTCGTCGACAGCCTTCCAGTATCTAGCTACTTCACACGCTTACCATCCCCAGGATTTGCCAGCTTCATATCAGCTACCTGCCCTCACTAATACATGTCTAACATGTCTATCCAGTCGTGTACCTCTCTGCCGTGCCCCTTCCCACGTCTAGCACGAAATCTGACTTTCTACTGTAGATCTCTCATTGCAGCAGTTTGGATCTACAACCGTACCGAAATACATTTATTCCTCCATCTCCCATAACAAAGATCAAGACAGCACAGCAAGGAATCGGAAAGAAACGGGGGGGAAGCTTTTCTCATTATGTACTTCATTCATACCATCGTAGCTACCTAACATAGCCCTCCTCTATCCATCCACCTACCTGCCTTCCATCTTCGGCTTTGTCGAGAACAGGGGGAAAAAAGCAGAAAACAAAAAACCGAAGATAACATGTCGTGATTCCCGAGGTCGTCATTGTAAAACCCGGTGTTACCCATGACCCATTGTAAGTCCCATCTATAACGCCCATACCTCAACGCCTGAACCCATGTCATTATCGCAGGTCTGGCATGAAGCTTAAACTCACACACAAAAATTGATTCACTAGAACCTTCTACAACGACCTAACCGGGAAAGGTGACTTTTACACACGCCAACCTTGTCATCACAATCCATCCCCTCCCTCGGTTCCCGTAGTAGTAGTCCTGCTCCCGTCCCTCCTCTCCATTCGTCTTCTCCTCCTCCGATCCGCCGCTGACGCCGTCTGCTGCATTGGGGGCGGCCCGCTCGCACTCGCCGGGCTTGCGCTCATCGCGCTCCACGTGCCATGACTGCCCAAACTAGAGACGGTCGGATTGCCATGGAGGATAGGCGGCGTAGCCAGATGCTGCGTTCCCGAGGGCCCCGCAGCCGAGCTCGCAGGGACACCGGAGTAGTAGCTTGAGTCTTTGTTGTTATTCCCCTTGGACTCATCTTTGGCCGTTGAGGGCCGAGATGACTCATCACGGCGGTACCGCCTGTTACTGCGCGTCACCGTGGGCACGTCGCTACCGGCCTCGATGCTGCTAACAGAGGCAGAGCGGCGCTGGTGTTGGCGGCGCTGTTCTTCGTCCGTAAGACGTCGCAGGGTGACGTTGCCACCGCGGTCGTCGTGATACTTGACCTTGACAGACACGGACTGCGTTTGACTAGGGGCCGGGCGCGACTGGGAGCGACTGCGGTGTTCTTCTTCTTCCTCAGCAGCGAGAGCGCTAGCCGTAGCGGCGGCAGCGGCTGCTGCTGCGGCGGAGTTGTTGGGGTTATTCGGTTGGCGAGGGCGAGAGCGGGAACGAGAAGCTTGACGGCGATGCCTGTGGCCGTCTGGTGAGTTGTAGACCTCGCTGCTGGAATCGTCGCGGTGCAGAATGCCATGGGGATCATGGGGCATAGAGGGCATGGAGACGCCCGATTGCGAGGCGGGGAGACCGGGGATGTTGTGGGAGGGGGGGACGGAGCCATGGCCGGCGGGTCCCAATGGAGGCATGGGTGGACCGACGGAAGAGGCGCCTGTGGGACGAGGCTCAACGGCGGATGAGAGCTCCGAGTCCGTTATGGTGGCTGTGGGTGGAGGGGGTCGACGGCGCGATGTTCTGCGCACAGGAGAGCCGCCGTATCCGTCACGGCCGTATTTGCCGAACGTAGCTTCATGGCGACGGTCTTGTTCGTACCTAGTTTCTTCTTCGTCCTTGTTCCTGTCTTTGCGGCCACGCATCTTGTTCGAGAACCAACCCAGGCCCAGGCTTTTGAGGATGCCGCCTCCTTTTGCGGGCGTATCCTTGTGGGGCGTGTGGTCATGGTCCTGTTCTTGGAAACGGCGTGAAGGACTGATATAAGAAGAATAATCCGAGTCGATGACACTGGTATATCGTGAACCAGCAGCGGGTCGCGGGCGAGAGGGGGTCAAGGGACCAGTCTGGCGAGACTCGGCCGCACTCATGGCCGCTGCTGTACCGGCTGGGTCGCCTGGTCCTGGCAATAATGGCGTCTGTCTTCCCGGCCTCGCACCATGTCTACCCGTGAGATCCGTCATGGAGTCACTCCATTCCGACTGCGTATACTCGGATCGAACGGGAGGGCGTCGATTTGGATGTCGGGTAGGGGTATCTGTAGCTACGGCCGAGTACTCATCGTCATGATGTTTCCGTGTCTTTTCCTTGTCTATTCCAAATGCCTTCTTGGCAAGCGCTCCAGCTCCCAATAGTCCACCAAGTCCCATAAGTTTGCTCATGAACCCGCCTCGTTCCGATTCGGTCCGATCTGAGAATTTCTCGTCGGCGTAACTGGCCGTGCCTGGAAGCGAAGAAAGTACCTCGGGCGGTCGCTGTGCCCGTGAGCGGGACCGGCTACGACTCCTTTCCTTGCCGTCCCCCTCCTTGCGCTTGTTGCGTCCACGTAGCAGAGCCCAGAGACCAGCGCCAGCCGCCAGAGGGCCCAGTAGAGACCGACCATTCTGACTTTTCTCTACGCGTGATGAGTCTTCGTACCGAGACTCGCCGTACCGACTTCTTGTGTATCCCGTGGTTCCACTGCGTCCGCTTCGCCCGCTCCGTCCACTTCGCCCTGTCGTGCCCGTGACGCCCGTGATTTCCGACCTAGCCCCCCCGTGTATCATCATTTCATCCTTGAATACCTCGTGACGCCAGCTGAGCACGAAATACAGAAACACAAGGTAGCCCATCCATACGGCAAACAATATAAACAGCACCTTGGGCGACCCGTACAGCGTCATGCCCAGTGGTACCTGGACGATACCCAGTACCGCTACAATCCGACCCAGCCACTGATGGAGCACGATGCGTAGAGACCGGTGCTCGATGTGCCTAATAAAAAACCCTCCCATCATCTGCATCATGATCGTGGCATAGATAGCCACGCCAATGCCGTGATGCGGATTAGTTAGGCTGCGCTCTGGTCCGACCGCGAAGTAGCCGAGGACAAAAACCACCGTGACCAGGAGGACGCCAAAGATCTGGAGGTAGGTATGATATCGGAGAGCCTTGCCGAAGTGGCCGCGGTAGAATCGAATGTACATGACCGCGGCGGGGACGATGAAGAGAAATACGAGCACGCCAAGCACTCCGTGGGCTGCCACGATGCTATGATACTGCGCAAGTGTCGAGAACCGGTTGCCCATGCCATTGTATTGCATCATGTCAAACGGCAAGCCCATCAAGTTCGGTAGAAGGAAGTCATTTTTGGCAAAGTCCCACGTGCCGTCTCCCACCTCCATATTGTCCGACGAGTACGATGCCGCACCCGGCGCCGACATCTGGTTCGCCGGCGCCATCAAGGCGACGAGATCGTGGTAAGCAGCACTATGGCCGGTTCAATGTTAATGAGGCTCGCAACCCTTTCCAAGGCCCGGTCGAAATCCAAAGCTTCTTGGCCGAAGCTAGGTGTCGCTGGAAACCCCAGAGATCGAACAATGTTCTTGGAATCCCGATGTCTCAGTGGCGAAGGAAAGCTACCAGCAGCATTAATCCGCGATAGAGGGTTAGGCGGTGAGGAGTGTACCGGTAGGGATGTGAGGCAAAGGACCCGAATCAAACCCGCATTGCTGGCCACGAATTGCAAGCTGCGTGGTCAGCGATGCAGATTTTCAATTGCTCTGCAAGTTATTTCTCTTGTTGAAGACTCAAGGCGTCTCTAAAATGATGTGTGTCTACATCAGGAAATCATGGGTTCTCCAACCTTCAGAGCTCGTCTGTCAGTCTTTCGCCTCCTGGTAACAGCTCAGAGCTTAATCCCGGTGCATGGCTTTTTTTCTGCCTTTGTATTGTTTCCTTTGACAGGGGGTCCATGGTTGAATAGGTAACCGGAGGTTGGGCGGCGCTAGCTAGGGCCACGAGGCGGAGCTACTCAAGATCTGGTAGGCTGAGAGCTGTGACCGCCCCGCTTTTACGGGTCGTCGGGTAGTGTGGATACGAATGTGAACCCAGTTCATACCGGTACGGACTTACTGTGTGAACAATAGATGCGAAGCTGGATATTCTGATGTGTCTAGGATGAGAGCTTCAAGAGTCCAGCTTCGTTTGACACGCCGCCTCGCTTCTCACGTTCAGTCCAATTGCCATGGAACACTCCCCAAAGCCCACCTTCAGCGCCCAGGCCATCCGGCGTTGCTGGTGGACAGCTTGTCACCTGCTGCAAGCCATACCAGGCTGGTTGGCTGGATCGGCATTGAGAGCGCACAAGATTGGTTCGCAAACAGCCACTGCATTCGTTTCACGCTCGCTGGTATTATTCTGTTGCACGAGTCTCTGAGCTCTCGGATTGCTGTTCGAACGTTGGCGGAGACTGAAATCGCCGGTGGAGACTCGTTTTAGATCAAGTGAGGCAGTTCTGGTTTGGGCCGCCGTGTGAGAAGTGTCTTCGCAAATAGATTTCGTGGCGACCGAAAATAATCGGAAACTTATATTCCATTGAGGCATTGTACTGGATATCGTAGGGAGCTGTCTCGCCTTCATCCGCCGCGCCCAATTTGAACTTACTTCGGGGTGGAGTCAAATCCAACGAGAGGTGTGTAGGAATAAGAGAAAAACCAGGGTACTAGTGCAGCAGTTCTTCAAGATAACAAATATTGCTAGAGCTAGGAACATGAATCGGCTTGAACACTCAACAAGCCAACATCTACATAGCTGTAACTGTATTCCCTTGCCACCTTCCCCGCCTGTAACAAATCACACTAGACGTTAGCGCGGACTAATCATTCAAGTGAATGTCTGGTCCTCCTCCTCAAAAGGATAACGACATAGCTTCGAACATTGGTAACAGCCATCCTCGACCAAGGAGAGGCGGCTCAAACACCGTGCGCCGTATTGAGAGGACTTTCCTCCCAGAATATGCCTTGGATGTGAGAAGATCTGCTATCTGTGCAAGTAACCGCGCAACCCAGTTTGGAAGGAGTTTGGACTCGAACTATCATCGTCTTTAACACGTATGGCCTCACGTATTTCCCGAAGCGTCTTGACCTGAGAGATGCCATCAACCATTGCGTTGTCCATTTTTGTGGCCGCTCGAAATACGGACAGTGAGTGGACAAAGTTCTGAGCGAAGTGGTTTTTCGCACCAAAACGCCCGATTTCAACGTAGAAGTTTATTTAGGCAGCCTCAACCATCGCAAACAATCTATACATATGGAGTTATTCCAAATTGATCAAACTCAACCATGCTTGAGTTTGATTGAATTTGTTAGGCAACAGCAAGGCCTGGCTCTTGAAAATCTGGCTGTGAAAATTGTGGTGAAACGGACGCTCGTATGTAGTGAGATCTTCAAGAGCCAGGCCTCGCTGTGTTCATTTGAATTCGACCAAACTCAAGTATGTGTGATTTTGATCAATTTGGAATGACTACATATACAGAGGTTGTTGCGATGATTGTGGTTGCCTACCAAAAACTTATACGTTCAAATCGGGTGTTTTGGTGCGAAATACTACTTCGCTCGGAACTTTGTCCACTCACTGGAAATCTTATAGGTCAAGAGATCAAGCTAGTCATCGCCGGAAACCATTGGCTTGAACTCTTGAAAACACAATCTGGAACGCGAGATCCATGAAAGTACGATGCATGGTTCATTGATAGTGGGAATGTAATCATCCATTGTCTTTATATCATTCATCTTTCCTCCCTATAGATGCTGGACTCCAAGTAGCGGTGATTAGCATGTGGGATAAGTATTACAATATGTAGGTAATTCTATTCTAATCACATCTCGTCTCATTTCCCGCGCAGGAAAACTTGAGTTCAATGGAGATTGCCAGTCAAACAAGATATAATCGTCTCTAAGCGCCACTGTCGTCCCGTTTCCTCTCCTCTATCGAAGTCAATAGTGTACCTTCCGCCCCAAAGATCAAGGTGTGACCCATCTTGTGGCACCGCAGCAGATTCAAACGAACGCTTTTCATCCTCCCCCCCCCCCCCCCCCCCCCCCCCCCCCCCCCCCGC
>JAOYMO020146730.1:0-34772 GCA_025802455.2 Iodosphaeria phyllophila
TACAGTTACCGTCACGCTCGTGACCATCTATACCACCTTGCCAGCCAGCTACATAGTTGGCGTACTTAGTACAGTGGGGTCAAAATCAAGTCGCATTTGGCCTTTTCTCACCAAAACGCCCGATTTCAAGGCTGAATAATTGTTAGACGACCACTCCGATTAGAAATATCCAAGTATGCAATCTTGCAGCGATTTACTCGAATTATAACATAGTTGAATCGTAGGAGTTTTGAATGAAGCTAGCGAAAGTTGCAAGCGATTGAACCGGGCACAAGTTCTGTCATCACCAAATTCTTGGAAATTTTGGTGGTGATGTTTGGTTCAACTTCATCCACATGTAACTTTCGCTGGCTTCATTCAAAACTCCTACGATTCAACTATGTTATAATTCGAGTAAATCGCTGCAAGATTGCATACTTGGATATTTCTAATCGGAGTGGTCGTCTAACAATTATTCAGCCTTGAAATCGGGCGTTTTGGTGAGAAAAGGCCAAATGCGATTTAATTTTGACCCCTCACTCTATTATGGACTTAGTCAGGTGGTAAATATGTATAATTTAATGTTCTATTTATTATCAAGCTTCCTCTTTTTCCACGCCCGCTTCTGTTCTGGTATTACAGGCCAACGAAACTGCGGCGCCGAGAATCGAGCTCTCTATTGCGGGAACCAGCTCTATTGCCTCGCCATCGCCTTTGACTGTACTCTGAGCCACCAGCTCGTTGATTAAATCCTGACAATGGGCGCGGTAGCCAGGGTAACGCTCGATTACGGAGCCGTTATAAGCGACCTTGGTAGCTAGGTCATTTTTGGTCGGCGTTTTCGCCATGAATGGAATCTTTGAGGGTGAGTGTGAGGATGAAGAGGAGCGAGGGGGCAGGGATAGCGACTGCTGGTGATATTCAGCTTCCGTCTCATGTCGGAGTTCCCAGAGTGCAAATACGGCAGCGGCAAGAAGAGCGCTCGACCGCTGTGAAATCATTTGAGCGAGGGTGCGGATGGCGGATATGTCGGCACGGGTAGGGCGAACAGGGCAAGGGTGACGGGTTGTGAAGCAGGACGTGGCGGTTTCTAGATTTGAAGTGTTGTCGCTATTGTAACCAATTAGCCTCAGCCTCGACGTAATGGCAGTGCCAGGGGAACTAGAGCACTTAAACATTCGACCGGGAGTATGTTTGGACTGGGGTTGAACGTACGACTCCATAATAGACAAAGTCTCTGCATCTAATGAGTATGGCTTCACCAACGATGGTGGTACGACAGAGCCCAAAAGCCCCGCGATCTCGACTGCATCGATGATAGCAAGTCTGCAGATTTCGCCCAAGTAAAAGCCACTCAACAAATACTCGAGTGGCTGGAAATCAGGCAAAGGATGCGCGGCGTTCAGATTTTCATCCCATCTGGTCATGGGAAGTATCCCCTTTCCAAACATCCCAAGCTCGGTGTTCACTATCACATGACTTGCGGTAGTGAACCAGCTTTCTGGCCGGTTACCAAACTTGGAGCGGTCGAAGGCGGAGACAGGCAGATGCACAGCAATGTTAGACCCAGTCCCAAGGATCAGGCCGAAGCGAGTAGAGTCTTGAGAATACGCTTGAGATAACAGCGTAGCCGAGCTGTCGTTCACTACTGTCTGTAACTCAACCTTCAATCCCCGATCCGCACATGCTGTAGATATGAGCTCGCCTATATCTCGCCCTAACAACCCTTTGGTAGCCATAAACGCTTTTCCCATCCCAAGAAGACGCCCCCCGCCGCAGGAAGTTTGGCTGAGCAAAAGCATCAGTATCTCCAACTCATTTTCAAGAAAGACCGGACAGGCCAACCCCCGGAACTCACTCGACTGCAAAACTCCATGCCAATCCCAAGGGCAGCGGTTGGGAAGTAGATTCGTTCATATCATGTGGCGTCACTTGATCCCGAATCACCTCATCCATCTTCTCAGCCATCCAATTGAAAAATTCCATACCCTCCAGTTTTTTAATCTCAGCTGTGATCTTGAACATGCTCATACGCACAATTTCCGTTTCTCTGCCCACCATTTCCCGCCCTCGCAACTCTACCAGCGCCACACGCAACGTCGAGCCCCCTACATCCAACGCAAGGAACCGACCCTTTTCTCTCCCGGTGGGCAAGAGATGGCTATACGATGGTAACATCGACTCGGTATGAGAATGTAAACGCTCTCGGAACTGCTTCTTCAGTTGAGTCGCAAAGTGCCGTAACTGGTCTGTTTGGATCGGGTCTATAAACAAGCTTCCAGCCCCCTGGATAAAGTCATCAAGTTTTCGTCTTGGCGTCAAATATGATAATGAGGGTGTTTGGTCTGCTGTCCATTTACCGCGTTCGCGTAGGGAAAATGGCCCTATCCAAACTGCGAACAAAGCTTGCAGAAAAGACCGCCCGTGGAGTAGACTTCCAAAAGCGGATAAGATTGCACTCTTTAAAGTGATCATGGCAAGTTCCATGCGTTCGCGCATTAAGATATTGATTTATTCCGAGCCGGGATAAGCCAACTCGATCGGGATTGGCGAAGGGATTGTGAGTTTATAAGGATGATGGCAGAGTGAAACAAGTACTGTTGATCTGAGAGAAACGTGTCATGAAATGCGAAACATGCGCCATATCCAAGTGCTACATGAAAGCCAATCGCTCGAGATGTCCAGAATCAACTTGAGAGCAAGATGACTTTAGAGCGAGTAAATGGTTATAAACTCTCGAAGAACGTAGCGTGCTAAGCGGGCCAGCCAATTGACGTAATCGATGGTTGGAAGGTTCGGGGACAGCGCCAAAAACCGCTGGTTGAGAGACACCGCGTCGAAGTACTCCTACTCCTTTCTTGGCACTGACCTCGCAGTCCAGTAAACCTAGCACTACAGGCTAGCGAAAAGCGTCAAAAGAGCAAGGCAATGCACCAGGGAAAGCTGGATATGGATCGATCCTAATATATGAGGAAATTCACAAAAATTGCGACCAAGAATGGCTGTCCGTAGAGTAATACAAAGATGTATAAAAACTAATTGTCGAATTTAAGCTTGAGGAGTTCAGTTAACGGCGTTGTTCCACCCTGGCGTATTGTTCACGCTGCAGAATGACTAAGGTATTGTAGGTGAAGCTATTAAGAGCAAAGCGTGACAGGCGAAAGTATGTCAGGAATGACCGGTAGACCAAGCGAAGTCAGCAAAATGAGATGATCGAATTTCTTCAGTAGGATGGCGTGTCCTAGGTAGTGTACATAAGTCGATGAGCTTTGCGTAAATCTCTCAGTTAAGGTATTCTGATGTGCTTTCTCGCAGGTGACCAAGGTGACAATTCCACAAATTCAGCAGGCATGTGTCGGCAGGTTACCGAAGCGCCGGGCTTATTATTTCCATTAGACCGTGTTCGAGAACCCGTTTCCTCCTGGGCTTCCTAGCTCCATGGCCCAAACGGAGGATCAGTTTCGTGATGGCCAACGGAGAGACGATTTGAAAGGTGCCTCACTTGCATGTTACGTTACATGCCGAGGGGTGGAAGATAAAGCCGATGCACGGGGTGAAGGGTAAACTGAGAATGTGGTACGTGCTTAGCGTCGGAGTTCGCGCTCAATTAACATAGTGGCAATCTATCACATGACAGGGTATCAATGCGAGACAAGATTTTACACACAGTTCCTTAAGAAGAAGTCAACCTGTCTGCTTATCCCAGTGCCAAAGATAGGTGTGTTCTCTTAATTTGCACGAGGTATGAATCGGTTTCAAGTTCTCGAGGTGTTTTCCTACCATTGCTAGGATGTTGATGCGCCGTAAGGGTACCAGTACATTGCCGACATCGTGGACTTGATCGGTAATCGCCAGTTGTTTGGACTTGCAAATCTTGGCTTGAAACGTTGTCGATGTTGGAGCGTTGCTGTTCTACGAGCTAGCAAATCAAGTGTTTCCGGATTGCCTATGTACTATCTATAATCGTTTTAACACTCGACCATGACCCTTCTTTCCATACGATATCCAGCGTACCTGACCTATCACATAGGAAGCCCCAGGTTTTGGCTGGTCCCTCTTATTGACTATCAATATAACGGGCATGTACAAGGTAGATACCGGTACGTTCAATTTTGTTATGACGAATCAAGACCAATGTAGCGTATCCCATCTCGAAGAACGGTGAATCTGAGTTGAGCTAAATCTAGCCTACTAACGTAGGATACTCCACCTAACGTTACGTCCTTCTGTTTCACCTAGGCTAAGAGTGAGCATAACAAGAAATTTGTGCCCCAGCTACACAACATGCAGAATTACCGCACATGTCAAAGCGAAGCGAGTTCAGGAGAGAAGTTTTGCCAAGCAGTTCCAGTTGAAGTATTCCATCTTTACCTTGCAATCCAAATACTGTCAATTCTCATGAAACACTAATGCCATACTACGTTGTATCAATACCGGTATCGGTGGCACTCTGGTATGCGATATCTCAGGAGTGGACGACCGCGCATTCGTGCGGTTGCAACCCGCCCGAATCCCACGAGGCAGCATCAACAAAACTCGACTTGTGGAGTCGAACTGTAGTTTCCATTTCCATGGTGGACCGTTCACGGCAGCAAACGTAACGTTGCTCAAACGACCCCTGAGCTTATCTGGCCGACAGGTAGCTTCCGTGCCGTACTGCTCCCCACATCACTATAGGCATCAGACGAATCGATCATCTCCACGATATGAATTCAACGTCACCCGAAAAAAAACGGATCCTCCACCCTCTCCAGTTCTGATCAATTTGGTATTCTGGCAATGGAGTATTGTATGATTCCCTTTGCGTTCTGATTGATACAAGCATATCTAACCAGTGTCTCTATGCGCATGTAAATGATGGCATTGTACGCCTAAGCATCGATCACATGGTTGCTAGCACGGGAATAAGGTGTACTGTTGCGTGGTATCGCGTTAACTTCGGCTGGCCGTATTGCACCTCGAATTATGAAACGAAAGAAGAGATGGAGGGGAGGAAAACCCGAGCACCAATCCTAGTATGGAGAGAGTGCCGCATACGGAACATTCTTGAAGATCGATGACACATAGGCTTGTATACATTGGCCAGTGTCGTGATTACCCAGATCTCGTCTAGTCTGGCTGCCAGTTAGTGCTGCCAGTAACTGTGAAAGCCTGTTGAGCTTTGTCCGTTCATCCCAAGTAATGATTGACCTATTCCATGGCAAAAAGATTGAAAGGTTCAAGGAGATATATATTAGTTGAATCGTTCAATCCAAATCCGCTTGGTACCATCATTCCTCCCGGATCTAGGAGCGAGAAAACATGAGGTTGATCATCAGTGACGATACCAGTGCGGCTGCCACTTACGTGGCTAATTATATTATCGAACGAATCAAACTGTTTGACCCAGCGCCAGAACATCCTTTCGTCCTCGGATTGCCCACTGGGTCAAGCCCACTGGATGTATATCAGATACTTGTTGATAAATACAAGTCTGGAGAGGTGTGCTCTTGCTCGATGAATGTTACACTTCCAGAATTGACGGAAGATCTTGAGACTCACCAGTTTGATGCCACAGATATCCTTTCAGAATGTGATCACGTTCAATGTGGCAAGCCTTACCAAGTTCTCAAGAAGTAAAATGTTAAGAGAGATTCGAACCAGAAGAGGAAATTTATTGAACATCTAACCTTCCCCCACACGATAGGACGAATATATTGGTCTCCCCGTGACCACCCAGAGAGTTATCACTCCTTCATGTGGAAACATCTTTTCGGCCAGACAGACTTCCAACCCATGAACGTTCACATTCTCAACGGTAACGTGGCCGACCCTGAGTCGGAATGCGAAGCCTACGAGCGTGCCATTCGGGACGCGGGTGACATCGACCTCTTCCTCGCTGGCATCGGCGAAGACGGACATATCGCTTTCAATGAGCCTGGGTCAAGCCTAGCATCGCGCACGAGAGTCAAGACGCTGGCGTACGACACGATCTTAGCTAACTTGCGTTCCTTTGAAGGCGACATCTCCAGCGTGCCCAGAATGGCTCTCACTGTAGGCGTGCGAACCGTCCTGGAGGCCCGCGAGGTCGTGGCGATCATCCTGGGCGCAAGAAAAGCCACGGCGCTGCAGAAGTGCGTCGAAGAGAGCGTCAATCACATGTGGACGCTTTCGAGTTTGCAGTTGCATCCACGTGCTATGATCGTGTGTGACGAAGATGCAACGTTAGAGCTGAAAATCAAAACGGTAAATGTTGGTACTGCGTCTTTTAGTCCTTCTAACCTCTAGAAAAAAAGGAAAAGAAGAGGAAAAGATAGTTAGAGATAACTTTACGTTGGATCTTTGCGACTTTCCTTCTATCAATGATGAAAATAGGCGACACTGCAGTAGCTGTCATAATTTTGTTCCCTCTCGCAATCCCTTCTCCTTATGTTTTTGTTCACGTCAACTCTCACTCCATTGGAAAATTAAGCTGGTCTCCCAACGTTGTTTACCAAAATATAGTACTTCAAGTCTATCGAGAAGGTCGGCCGAGCACAAGGCTTTGAGCAGAATCTTCCCACCAAGCTCCGCATCGGGTCGCATAAGGTCTCAGCACCCACGCCAACGCCATCTCTAGCAAACCCAAATCCCATCCTCTCCGCCGCTCTGACCGAGACAAGCGCAAACACAGCAACTGCCACAGACTCTTTTGGCCAGTATAATTCTCACCTCGAACTGCAAGATGAAAAGACAATGAGCCAAAGCACGCTAAACTTACATCCAAAGAACCGGTCTTCCCTACTAGAAGTCCCACCAGCCACAAGCAGGAGTGATTCAGGTGCAACGCTCCGCTCTGCGTCGCCGGATCTGATACCTGATCGTATGGCGGATCGTGTCACCGGCTTCCCGGTTCTTGCGAGACGATTGACGCCTCAGCCTGGTGACAAGACACAGGCGCAACAGCGGCCGCTGACCCAGCGATCTGCTAGGGTAGGAGCATGAGCTTGAAGGATGAAAAGAGATCAGCTGAAATTGTCTGTAGTTCTTTCAATCCAATCAGGGGGCAATTATCCTAGGTAGGTTGGCAGATAGGTATGTGAGTAAGGCAAAGTCTTCATAGGGGTTTTAGTAAGTCACGTCAGAGGAAGTCACGTTACAAAGGTAGTTTGATCATAACACTGGAAGACAGTATGGGAGGTGTGTAGCCAAACATCAGAGGCTGTAGGCATAATTTCGGTCTATTCTTGAGAAGGTTTCATTGTCTCTAGCAAAAATTGTTAAAAATGATTAGTACGTTGAAGGGGAAAGAGAGACCATAGCTGATGTAAGTCGAATCACCATTGCGCTGATACACAAAGCCAAGTGGATACAAGGGACTTCACATGTCTGAAGACATGCTGAACACATGAAAGCTTTACACTACATATTGGGTAGATGTTTTCCTCTCCAATTCTGACTCTCTATCTGTCGGAACGAAGAGACAAAGCATAAGCAGCGTGTTTAGCGGTGGGGGCATGCAATCATCTGAGGATTGGATTGGTCTGGACACTTGTTATCATGTATCATCTCTAATCCACTCCATTCGACGTTAGTCATTACATACGTACAACCCCCAGTATCAATGCTATACTTCCTACGTAAGATTTTTTCTGCAACCTACATGGCTCGCCTTCAAATCGATTCCAAAACACAATCAGATAAGTTCAGAATCTGCTCGAACTAAAAGCTAAAACACCGCCTGATCGCTAATGATACCCATGATATAACAAGTCTAGATTCCCCTTTTCATACTAAGTCGGGCCACTGAAGTCGTCAAATTCCGGTCAGCTTCATGTCAATTCGAAGTTCGTATCTATGCCCCATTGTCCTGTCCGGGGACAAGAGCAGCTTACAAAGGCGGGAGGAAAACACTTCACTCTGTACGCACATTTCTTGGTAGTTCCGCCACCTCATCAAAAGCTTCCAATTTCTCATATCCCAAGCTTGAAAATATGGCAGAGCATTCGTCGGGAACCTGTGAATTCCTAGTCAGTCACGAATTCGGATCTATATTCTACCACTCGCCCCTTGCAATGATCCATTATCTCACGGCGCTTCGATTTTCAACTTACCAGACCCAATACACTCCAGGCCATCTTATGGTACTTGTTCTGACGCGCACCCATAAATACCAATGCCTGGAGCACTGTGCTCTGCCTCGCAGATGGAAACACTGTCGGTGCGAGGACACCACCAACAGGGCCCGCGTCCGGTTGATCCAAGATTGGTATGTACGTGGTGAGCGCACTCAACTCCCGGCAGATGATAACAGAGCCTATAATTCCCCTTGGTGCACATTCTTCATAATTGGGGTTATCCGAACTACCGGAATCATCAATTCGGGCAAATATAACAGCAAAGTTCCCTTTTTCTGTTAGGACAAAGCGGTATAGGTCAATGATACTCGGATGAGCAGCATGAGCAGTAACCAAGTTCAGAACTGCTTCGGCGTCCGCATTATCCGCCCCTGAGATGCTGTCAAACTTGAGGTGAGAGCCATGGACCGTAGCTACTATGTCCTTGGGCGGTGCCCAGGCGGTTATGTTCCTGATTATCATGTTCGTTACGCGGCGCACTGCGGCTTGTTGCTGCTGCTGTCCTAAACTCCAGCCCATGTTTTTAAACCAGTCGACAACGCCTTGGTCTTCGACAGGGATGCCAGGAAATACCGCTGGGAATGACCAGCCCAACTGGACTTTTGTGACATCAGGTCTTTGCAGCAAAGCCTTAATAGCGCGCTGATGCAGACATTGCCCAATCGATGCGTTGCGTTTCGACGGATCTACAAATAACGCTCCAATAGCGCCGATACCGTGCGCGAAGTAGGTCGCGACGAAGCCGTATAGAGCCTTTGTGCTGCTGTTCCGGACAACGAAATGTGACTCTTCGGTGTTCTGGTCAGGGGCCTCGAACGACTTGGCGCTGCTAGCTGTGCAATGTACCACGTACGATGAAGACGACGAAGACCGTGCGATGCTCTTTAAAAGGTCGTTCAGGCTCTGGCTGTCGCGCTCGGGATCATAGGCCTCGACGAGCCAATGCTGGCGATTTTTGACCACTTTGTTCCTCTTCCGCATAGTACCTGGAATGGAGCCTTTTGGGTCAAATTCTCCGTACAGTGCCCGGACAAGAGAAACCATCGCTGCTTCTGTGAAGTCATAAATACAGACCTAGAAGTATACTCATTAGGTGAAGTCTATAATTTCGATAGTGGAGCCTATATCTACGTACGTAGGTGCTGATGTTTATATCCATGGAAAAATCATATGGTGAGCTCACTGCCACCACTATCAAAGGCTTCTTTTGGCCAGCGGTTCGCAAAAGCTGGCACATCATGGACACATACTTTGTAAATCCACTATCAGGCTCAATGAGTTAGTCAAAATGCACTCAACAATAGTTAATTGTATGAAAGGTTGTTAAAGCGAAGAGGACTCACATCTGATACATGTTTCGATGTGCATCCGCCGTGACGATGACAATTGCACTTGCCCTATTGATAAGATTCTCATGCACCGGTCTGACCCCATTTGCTGTGTATGAAGTATGCAACAGTTTGCCGTGGCGAGCTCTTGCTAAGGCTCTACCCAACTCCTTAAACACGCCCTCGCCGCTCATAATAGCTCCGCGCTCCTGCAGAGCCCACTTTTCGCAAAAGTTGTTCGCAGGCCCCCGGTCGCTCGCCACGACCTTTTCCATCTGATTTTTAGTAGCCGGGAGCGGTTTGACGAGAGGAGTCAGTAGAAGAAGCTCCTCTTCTGGCAACAAACTCTGGTTGAGCGGCAGAAGATGCGGGCTGTCACGCACAACTGTGATGGACTGCTCATAGGCTTGTTTCGAGAGCACAAGATTTGACGGATGAATTTGCGCTAGCAGTGAGCTGCCTTGTGGCTTTAAGGCCTTCTCCCAAGACGTACAAGCACGCTTCATTTTTAGAACACGCCTTAGGGAGGTATGGACGCGGTTTTTAGTAAGGATGTTATTTTCGATACCAAGCTTCAGGCCCGAAATGGCCTCCAACTGCACGTCATGGCATCGACAGAGGAGGACAAGATCATTGCCAGCCTCAACGGCCCGAACGGTACCACCTTTGACTCCATATTCTTGGATCAATGACTGCATCTCAAGACATTCGGAAATGGAGACGCCCGTAAACCCAAGGTCTCTTCTGAGAATCTTATCAACGACTTGATCCGATAAGCATGCATGCATGACATTCATCTCGGAGTTGGTGATCCGAACGCCCCCAACAAACATGGCATCAAGCCGGCCTGTTTGGATAGCGTTGCGAAACGGCACAAAGGCGTTGATACTGAGCTCCTCCAGGGTCTGCGTTATTATAGGCATATCCAAGCTGCTGGAGCCAGGAAAGTCAAGATTTCCGTACGATGGAAAATGCTTCCCGCATGTGGCGACCCCAGCGTCCTTGTAACCGTTCATGGCTGCCATTCCATACTGAGATACCTCTTGGGGATCATCGCCTGATGACCTTACTCCTAACGGCTGGTTTCGAGCGTTGATAAGCACGTCTAGCACGGGGCCCATAATCACGTTGACCCCAACGGACGACAATTCCGTAGCCGTGGCTTTGGCCACCTCATAGGCAAGATCAAGATTCCCCGTCGCGGCGATACCCATCGCACTGGGGAATTGAGAGATATAGTCCTCATCGAAAAGACTGTTGACTCCTCTTTAAAAGCCGGCAGTAAGTATTTTTTCATATAGGAGCTTTTTGGGAGATTGCAGCAGGAAGCTGAACCTAGGTCGTTTCAAGAGAACCAAGTGTCCCAAATTGGTAATTCCAGAACAAGGGGGAAATAAGCTTACCCATTCTCCTGATCAAGAGCTATCAATAATGGATAAGGATGTCCCGCATCATGGGCAATTGTCTGCAGTTCTCGAACCAGGGCCGTTGTCTGTTCCGCCGCTGATCACACGTGATTGTTAGAGTATGCACTGCCCTGGAGAATAGGAAGTCATGAGGCTTAGACACGAATCCAGTTACATTTCAAATTCTTCGCCGTGAGAATTATAGAGCCAAGATGGTGTTCTTCGATTAGATTCCTAATTTGCGGCGTGACCTCGGTTCCATCCCATCCCATCAATAACATCTGCCCGATCGCCCTATACAACGACAATTAGACCCGCTTGTCAATTTACCGGTAAATCAATTTCAGGATGTTCCATGTAGACCGTGAGTCATCGATATCCATCCATCTACTTCGACATTGAACTTTTGGGACCATGGCAATTATAATGACACCCCAGATTTTGCTAACAATGACATAGGATGGAGTGGACATAGGATACCATTACGCCAAAGCACGTGGGAGTGCAAATTACATGGGTTGGCAGACGTACCAGTCTAAGTTCTCCCAGAGAGGACCAAGTTCCTGGTCCATTGCAGAGAAATAAGCCATCGTTAGGTGAAAAAATTCGACGGACTAGGTATTCCTATGGTGGTGGTGCTGGCAAGCCTCGCTGCCCGCAATCGATATCACGTTAAAATTCGTTCAGGGTGATAGATGTGAGTGACTTCGACGCGCGTAGCTACGCGCGTGTGCGCCGTAAATCCTACCTCTCGCTCTGCCGCGGATCCGGCTGCAACAACGTATTGAACACCCGCTGCAAAGGGTTTCCTGCCAAGCTTCGATCCGGTTTCGGAAGTAAACACCGTGAGATGGTCGTAAGTAACTCATAAGTCAAAATTGTGGTTGTCTGTATCCTACTCGTTCTATGATAGCTCATGCAGTGTTATACCTCCCGACTGAGGGCAGTGTGACGTGCTACGGGAGCGACTTGAGCACTCTTTAGCATTGTGAGACAGTGATATTCACTTGCACCTCCAGAGTGAAGGGACGCAAGAGAAAACAGCTCGTAGGCGGTGGCGGACTGTCAGATACCTGCAAGGCAAGTATGTACCCGCCCAAGACAGTACTTCCTCGCCAGTTCGACCATGATGAGTCCATCTAGATGCACAGCCCGGAGGCAAGACAAGGACGGAGTCTTTGAAGTTTGACAGCAGAATACTGTCAAGGTTCTTGTCGGCAAATGAGCTAGGGTGTGAGTGGGTCCTTTCCGAGGCTAGCCTACGCTTATGATTGGACAGTTCTCCCGACCAGTACAACACCGTCACTTCAATTCATCCCTCATCAGGCAGGGGAGTCCGCGCAGTGAAGTGAGAGAGAAAAAGTAGGAATATTCAGCCGGCTACAATATATGCAGCTCAATGGAGGAATGAACGTAACGTTGCGACGACCGCTGTATCAATGACTACGAAGGTATTACACCCCGCTCAAGAGGCGCAGAAGCAAAATCGCGGGGAGGGAAGCCTTGCCGGCTGATCGCCTATGGAAGATCACATGATGGTGGTCGATCGGTAGAAGGGAGATGGGGTTGTTGTCTTTCACGGAATGATTTTGTCGGAGCAAAGCATGGCAACTTGGTCGGATCAGTATTGTTTTGTCTGTTTTGCAGGACTCTAGGAGATTGCCGATGTCTGTTTTGCGCGCTATTTGATTAACCATTCTAAAATGCGACGTTTGACGAGCATAACCAAGGATAGGTGTTAGGATGGACGTTTCCATAAAGAATACAGTTAGCATTGATACTTTCCACAGAGAATTCGGACAGAGTCCAGATCGGCTCATGTTTTTGCAAGATAGCCTCTTGGAGTCATACGTATTCCCGTCATACTGGCCAGGTTGCGAGTTTTCGTAAGTTTAAGCTCTTGAGCGAAGAGCTATCATCCATGATCTATCTCGTCATCCCAGGTAGCTTGAGCGTGCCTGAAGATGCTGTTCCCAAGGTGCTCAGGTCTCATCAAGGATCTCCCAATGTGCCGCGCTTAGGGGAGCGAGGTGTGATATCGCTGTATCCCTGAGCCCCTGACATAGTGTAACTTTCCCTGTCGTTCTATCGTGGCCGGCTCAGATGATATCTCAAGGGGCTATAATCTTAGCTACAAGCGTCTGCACTCATTTGCAGCCAACCTCATATCTATGTCAACCTGGACATTTGTATTCTCTTCTCTGAAAATGCCACATTCCCGCTACCCCCCTACTTTTACTCCTCCCTGCAAACCTGCTTCCCCAATTGGGAACGGTATAACGAAATTCACTAATTGCCGCCTGGTTCGCGGCGATCATCTCGTAGCTGAAGACCTTTGGGTAAACGCCTTCACTGGCAAGATCCAGCGCAGTCAACACGTCTTTTATGAAGACCACCAAGTCCCTTCCAAGACCGTCAACCTTGGTGGGCGCATTCTGGCCCCAGGTCTCATCGAATGTCAACTAAATGGCGCTTTTGGTTTTAACTTCTCTACGCTACCAACGACGCTCGGATCCGAAGGAATCGATATTAAAGCTACGTACGCTAGGAAGGTGCGCGAACTCAATCGTCAGCTAGTAGAGACAGCCGTCACGTCATACGTGCCTACTATCACGAGTCAGGAGAGCGAGATCTATAAGAGCGTCCTGCAATTTCTAGGACCATCCGGACACAATCGGACTGCGGAAGATGGGGTCGGTTCACTGGGTGCTCATGTTGAAGGTCCTTTCCTAAACCCGGCACGAAATGGAATTCATAATGTCAACGTTCTACGACAGGCTAATGGCTTTGAAGACTTGATGGACTGCTATGGCATGGAAAATCTGTCATCCAACTCATCACCCGGAGCATCTCTCCCCATAAAAATGATCACCGCCGCACCAGAACTAGGCCAGATGGCTAGCTTGATCCCCGAGCTGACTCGCCGTGGCATAATTTTCTCCATAGGACACTCCGAGGCGACGTACGAGGAGGCATCGGCGGCGCTCGCTGCAGGCGCATCTATGATCACCCATTTGTTCAACGCCATGTGACCTCTGCACCACCGCAACCCAGGTATATTCGGGCTCTTGGGGACATCGGGTCCGTTGACAGGGATGACGAAAACGGATAAACTGCCACGACAGTTCTTTGGCATTATCGCCGACGGCGTCCACCTGCATCCGACTACCACCAAAATCGCCTTCAACACCCACCCTGACGGCTTCATACTCGTCACAGATGCAATGCATCTAGTCAGACTTCCAGATGGGGCGTATCAGTGGACAAATGGGGACTGCATAAATTTGATTGATAAGAGGCGATCAAGGCTAGTGCTCCAGGGGTCTGAGACAATTGCAGGCAGGTGAGTAACCATGGTTAATCAAGAAGAATGAAAAGGAGATGTGCTCCTATGTGGCTTAGCTAACAACCAGGCTCGAAGCTCCGTGACGCTGATCGAGTGTGTTTCAAACTTTCTCAATTGGTCTGGGGCTACTATCACCCAAGCGCTCAGAGCAGTAACATATACGCCCGCTACCATGCTCGGCCTCAAGGGCGTCAAAGGGTGTCTTGACGATGGTGCCGATGCAGATCTAGTAGTACTTTCTAAAGCAGAGACAGAGAGCGGCGGAAGGCTAATCGTAGACGAAGTTTAGAAGTTTGGATCAAGAGTGTTCAGCCGTGATATGTGAAGTTGTTGAAAATGGACGGCTCGCTACATTTTAGGAAGATCATGGTGCACATCTACCCGCAGCACAGTCAATTTAGGAGTAACGACGACACAACATCCCTATCCCTATATTCTTATCTATCATATCTTAGATCTTGCACTCTCTCTATATTTACTGCCGTTTGATCGTCAACGGTCTGAAAGGCTTTTTCAAGCGATCAACAGGAGCAATGCCGCTTCGTTTGAGCGAAGCTGGTCTCTGGAAGCCCCGGCTCGTCTCTGGGGCACTGATCGTAGTTGCGTGGAAACAAGATGCTGGTCTAACCTGCTCTTCAGTAGGCGGCTCAGGTATCATGGAATGGTCGGCATCGGCCGTTGGCCGAACCGGTGAACTAGAAAAGTTCGCGTAGGCCTTCGCTGGAACTGTGTCGTAACGCTTCATCGGCGGTGGCTTGCTGGTGAGTCGCCCGGAACCGAGTTTGTGTGTTGGAAGATCGGGTTTTACGGTGAGTTTTGGTATGGGTGCTGGGACCTTTCGAGATAAATTGTTGGGTATTTTTTCTGAGGCATGCGCAGGAGGCTGGGCGTGTTCTGCACTTTGATGCGTGGATATTGTTGGAGCTTCTGACATTTTTGTGGCGTCTGAGTTATCATGCTTTTCGACCATGTATCCTACGAGACTCCGCTGACTTGGAGGTCGATTGGAAGCCATCTTTCTTGTGCTAGGAGCAGACGACTTGCTGGGTAGGTGGGGCGGCGGAACAGGATTGGCAGCAAGATGTGCTCCCGCTGTGGTGAATGTAGGAACGGTAAAGGAGGAACCGTTATCCATGGTGGTGGAATACGGAGTGTTCCAGCCTTCGACGGATTCCGGTACGATGTTTGCAGAACTCCTTGTTGGTAGGGACTTCTGGCGCTTGTACTGCCGAGACTCATGAGTGGAGAGGTCTAGGGAGGTCTCCGAATGCTTGGGCTGGTTAGGGTCGGTGGGAAAGGTATTATCATCTAGAGCTGTCATGGGAGGAATGTCTTTGTAAATGACACTATCTGGGGGCAATGTCCTTCCAATAATTCTGGCCACCGCCTCCATGTTTCGTCTTTCTGGTGACGGTCCCTTTTTCAGAAAATGCGAGGACCCCAGGTTGGCAATGAAAGGTGAGAGCGTAAGTTCGCTACTGCTGCCCGCGCCCTCTGGAGGTCGTTGAGGACAGCTCAGATATAACAAAGCCTTAGCCCGTGTCATGGCCACATAAAGAAGTCGTCTTTCCTCGTCCATGTCCTCCGATCGGCTGTGTGGAATGGACCCTTCATACACGGCAGGTATGAAAACAATTGGCCACTCCAGACCCTTGGCAGCATGGATTGTAGACACAGTAACCGTGGCTTTCCCGTCTTGATCTTGGTCTGTTTGCTTCTCTGAAGCCAGAGAAATGTTGGCGAGGAATCGAGTCAAGACATCAGTTTCCCGGGTTTGCTCTTCCCCTTCAATTTCCGGGAGCATCTCTTCTGCCGCTCGATCGTAGTCTCTCATAAATTCGCCCGCAAGACTAATGAATTCTTGGACATTGGCCCAGCGAGATTCGGGTTCAGCAGTGTAGGCCTCCTCGAGATATTTCTTGAAGTTCAGTTCTTGCAGGAGTTGCTCAATAAGCTCAACGAGGGTGAAGGGCATCTCGGCGCTAGAGTTTCTAAACTTGTTTGTCATGCGGTTCAGAGGCCCCAAGAGACTTATATTGATTTTTTGCTCGACTTGTTTTCGGATCCCAGCTTTTGAGTTTCGTTCTCCGCGGCAGTGTTTTGTGAGCAACGTCCAGAGGCTGATCCCAGTTCTCTCTGCTTCTTCTAACAAAGGCAGTATCGTTCCCGGACCAATGCCTCGCTTCGGCACGTTCATGATACGAGCTAGAGCATCATTATTGTGGGGCTGATCAATGGTCCTTAGGTAATCTAGTAATATTTTGATCTCGGCGCGATCGTAAAACTTGAAACCACCTGCCAATCAAAAAATCGGGAGTTCGAGATTCCAGTATTAGCAGAAGTCTTTCATGGTGATGGAACCACGCATGATTGTATGTGGGATAACTGACCGACCATCTTGTAAGCCATACCAGCCTTACCCAGCGCACTTTCAACAAACCTCGAAAGTGCCGCAGATCTCAACAAAATGGCCACATCATTGGACGTAAGCATATCACCAGACACGATCTGCATGCGTCGAATTTCCGACACGATCCACTCAGCCTCAGCTGGGGGGTTTCGAAGCCTTCTGAGAACAGGCCGCAAGCCCTCACCATGTATCGGTAACAGGGCTTTGTTGTACCTCTCCTTTTCCTGCTCAATTACATTCAGAGAGACAGAAAGTATAGAGCTTGAGGAACGATAATTTTCCTCCAGTGAAACTTCGTCCGTACCGGGGAAATCGCGCAGAAAACGGCGCAGATTGCCAGTATCAGCCGACCGCCAGCCATAAATGCTTTGATCCGGATCGCCAACGATTGTAATCCGCCAATTATGCTGAGCGAAAAGCTTGGTGAGTTCATACTGAATCCCGTTTGTGTCCTGATATTCGTCGACCAAAACTGCCTGTACGTTGGTAACACACGAGGGATGATTCGTCAAAAGCTCAACACAGCGCACTAGTAAATCGTCGTAATCGAGTAGATTTGACCGCTCAAGGTGTTGCTGGTATTCGGTGTAGCATGTTTCGAGAGCCCGTGACTCGGCAGGTTTTGAGTCCTTTGCCTTAGGGTTAACCTCGCTGGCTGACGATCCTTTCGCCTTCTTCTTGCTGATCCAGGCTCGTGCTAGTGGGGGGTCGATCTGAACGTCTAATCTTTTACAAATCCGCGTGATAATGGACCGAGAGTCCGCGTCGTCTGCGATGCCGAATTTCTGATCGAGTCCAATCCTTTTGCCGTAAGTTGACAAGTACCGCCGAGCAATACTGTGAAACGTTCCCAGGACGATTTTTTTCTCCCTGTCTTGACCCAGACACTTCCCTATGCGCTCCTTCATCTCACGAGCTGCCTTGACCGTGAAGGTGGATACGATAATATTGCAAGGTTGATAGCCGAGCCCGTCAACAAGCCATGCCACCCGGGAGGTGAGGGTATGCGTTTTTCCGCTGCCTGGACCAGCCAGGATGGCAACGGTGGAAGACTTGGAGCCCACTGCGCGACATTGTGCCTTATTGAGTGATTTGAAAATATCATCAGCCGGCATGCTGAGTAATTTGAATGTTGGGAACGTCGAAACCATCCAGCGTGAGGGATTGATCACCTGAATCACGCACCACCTTGTGGGCATGAATTAGTACCGGTAGGTGTGGTTTTCATCCCTCGTATCTTCCTAAACGTGAAATTGGACGATGAACGACTCAACTGAAGTTCGGAAGTGATCACGACATCGGCAATGAAGCGCATATCCCAGTCCCCCCTAGCGTCAAGTACATGTCGTTGTGGTGATTTAGATGCGCGTAGAGGCGCGTGTGGCGCGATCCACTTCACGCTTCTTGGCATGCCTGTATTTACTTTGGCGCGAAGTCACGTGCTTCCATGGTGCCCTCCTCTTGATGCTGTTACCGAACCGGCAACAGCCGAATATCAGTGACCCAACTGTAGCCAGTGCTGGTAATAATCCAATCAATCAATCGGGTGTTATGCTCCCCTTGGGTATCAATGTCAATGTTCTAGCCCTACTCTACCGCCGATTCCATGCTCTGGAAGCGCCAAGACTAATGCAAGAATCAACCCTTTCGACAATTCAGAGGCAGCTATCGGTACAGTACACAGTAGGCGGGCATGCAGAACGAGCAAACGAGCTTTCTCACCAGAATGCCCGATTTCAAAGCTCGAAAATTTTTAGGCGAACATAGTCATTGTAAAAGGCCTTGTATATAGACTTGTTCCGAATTAGTCCAACTCGAACATACTTGAGTTTTGTCCATTTTGAATTAATACAGTAAGGCCAAACTCGATACAACCCGAGCACGTTGGTTTACCCCACCAAAATTATGTACAACATTCATTCAAAATGGACAAAACTCAAGTATGTTCAAGTTCGACTATTCTGGAACAAGTCTATATACAAGGCTTTTTACAATGGCTATGGTTGCCTAACAAATTTTGAGGCTTGAAATCGGGCATATAGGTGAGGAAATCTGGATTACTCGTTTCGCTTGTTCAGCGGGGGGCCATGGATTTAGGAATGGGACGCTGCCAAAGTCGTGAGCATGTTTGTTTTGGCTGGCGACAAGCAGCATCAGCCCATTCAAACTCGAATAAAGCAGCAACCACAACTCTGATCAATTTGATTTCAATTGGACCTGTACTAAGAGTACCTCAAATCCATGCGCCCTAAATCTGCGCATTCCATGGCGAGTGGATGCAGGTGTGTAGCGGAAAGCGTGCGGCAGTTTTTGGCAGTTCTGCTTGGCCACCCTTCTCATAGTTAACAGGAAAAATGACCAATTTTCAATCCCAAATAGCAACACAACCACAACTCCGATCACTATGGTTTTAATTTAATCTGTATCCAGGATATCTGAAATATATACTTCCATGGTCACAACAGCTCAAAATATTTGTATGCAGCTCTATAGTGGAAAATATCAGCAGCTTATAGGCGCTGTCTACGATACCAGAATACCTGACTGGCCGATTTCTAAATCCATGGTCGCGTCCAGTCACCGTATATTGCATTTTCACTTGAAGTCAATTGCGATGCGCCTTCAGTGTCCAATGATGGAGCGCTTCACATGATTTCAAGCCTCTAGACAACCTCTTTTCATAATGGACGTGTGATGATGATGCTGTGCCGGTTGACGCCTAGCTTGCTACCGGTATCATCGAAAGATGCAAACTGTATCCTTGAGGCACAGGGGACCGCAGCGCTCTCTTTCGCGCTCAAATCCGCTTCCTCTCTCCATCGTCGACATGATCACGGCACTCGTAACAGCTCTCAATCACGAACATAGTACGGTATAGTGCCCCTAAACTATAATGTGATGAAGTGAGCTGGACTGAACACATTTCACGTCCTGGTGACTCGAATCGAAGGGTTGATGCACCCATCATCTTTTTCGCCAGCCGTGGATAGCCAGCTGTCTGGAACATTTTCTTCTTCAGCGCAAGAAACACGCGAGCGCCAGGACAAACCCGCAGGCGGAGGCAAACGGGCAGGGGAGAAACGTGCCGAGCATGCATGCATGGAAATGCCCGGGCGGGGTCGCGGTATCGGGAGGTGGTGATGCGAGCAGGGCAGCAGTCCAATCAAATCGAGCACTCGTCACGCCGGCGCTTAATCTCTTCATCTGTCACAGCAATTCGTCCAACCACGACCACGAGCAAATGGCGATTCCCACTCGTTCTATGTAGCTGCAGGGCAACTGTGACTTCTAACTGGACCCTGGATCTAGGCGTTGCCTTTTCCGTAGCACGAATCAGGTCCATCACTCAGCAAGTCAGATGTCGCTTTCACAAAAGCCGGCGCCAAGCCTAGACTTAGCTGAACATGCCGGTTTTTTTCAGTGGATCGATGCATAATCAAGAGTTCAAAGTCGTGGGGAAACTTGGTTAGGAAAGGAAGCCGTTCCAGATCCGTGTAAGCTCACCAAAATTGTTCCCACCATCATCCCAGACGCTATATACAAGACCATAGATCCTCCTTGGCCTCGATTTAGGCTCTTTCCATGTCTAAGTGTTCCATCAGTTCTCTCTCTGTGTTTCGGCTTGTTTGCTCCAAGTAGATTTGGCCGAATAAGCGACTGGTACCTGCGTGGATGCAACATATTGGGGTTGGGCATCATGCCACTAGCGCTTGATAGCAGAACTGTTTCACTTCTCCCAATCCACGTTTTTATCGCATCTATTTTGGCTCCCTTATGCTCCTCTACCCCTTTGCTCGCTGGTCGAGGCAATAATTCACTTCAAGATAAATCGGAACCGTCTTCCACCAGAACCATACTGCCAAGATCTGTCAACGTTCTCCGGGAGAAAACTTATCTTTCGGTACAAATTGGGGGTATCATCGGCTCCTACGCGTTCGCTCTAGTGGTAGTTGCAACACTACTGTTCATCCTTTCAAAGCGACGACGGGAACACCTTGAAGCCGGAGACGAGCCACTACAGGAGCCAAAATTTGAATACGCTCTCCCGCCGCAGCCTCCCGTAAACAACTTCCCTTACCCTCTCACTTCGCCTAAGGGTCCTCTGCCAACAGTCTCGGAACATTCCCTGGCCGTTACTGAAGGTGCTCTGAGTCGTCTTGTCATACCCACCGGTCCCTACTCCAACCCGGAATTCGACGCCAAGTCACCCTACAGCGTACTCAGCTTCGCATCTCCCAGCATACGGTCAGTCTCGACCAGTGGTGTCAACCTTTTAGTCGACCAGAACGTTGTTGCGGCGGACAAAGCCATGGCGCAGAATCAGCTTGAAGAGATGTACAAGCTCGTGCTGGAGCAGGAAGCAGCGAAGAAAGCCGGCGTTGCATTGGATCAGCCTCCTCTACCCGTGATTAAACCATCGGGGCCCAATGGCATTCTAAAAAAAGACAGGAGCAAGCCAGCTACGCTCAACCTGGAAAATTCGGAAAAGCCCAAATCCAAGACGGCTTCGCTGCTTTCCGCTTTGAAATCGCCAGGCAGGAAGAAGAACAGCAAGGCGGTTAATATTTCTTCACCCATATCACTGACACCCATGACCGGAACCTTCCCCCACCATGAGGATGAAGAGGATAGCAAAAGCATACCGCGCTACTACAAGCCAACCATACCGCCTCGCGGAGAGAACCCAAGGGGTAGCACTCGGAGCTTCGTACCATTGACGCCCCCCGAGGAGGCGCTGGAGGGTGCCATGAGCATCGATGGAAGGATGGAAGCCCAAGCAGAATCGGAGTCGGAGGATCGCAAGGTTTCTCCTATTTCGGAAGGAGATCCTGTTTCGGCCGTCTCGGAGAAGTCGGAGCGTTCAGCCGTCTCATCTGTCGGGCTACCCTCTTCACCGAAGCCCAACGCAGATCGATTTCCTGGTTTGCCAATGTCACCGAAGCCTGGCTCAACCTTCTCGCGATCAGACGCCCCCTTATCGCCCCGACCGGGTTCGACGTCCTCCCGTTTTGAAGGACCACCATCAGCTAAGTCTTCAGCCTTTTCGCGGCCCAATGCGCCATCGGCGGTGCGGACGGGCGGCGCGCTGCCTCTCCGGGCTTATCAGACTTCCTTGGCCACCCCAACTGTGCACCAGACGGTCTTTGAGCAAGCTCCCCTCTCGCCATCTGGCTTGAAAACGCCTATGACCGGGCAACCAGTTCCGTATACTCCATACCAGCCATACACACCATGCATACCTATTACACCTTCACTTATAACGAAAGCTGACAGGAAACGGATGAGGAATTTGCAACCAAAAACCCCCACTGTGCAGATGGTTCAGAATGAGGATGATGTGTGGTAGACAGTTGAGATTTAAGGGAATGGAAGCAGACATGAACGTGCTCTGGCATTGTCTTCAATGGACAACTCGATGCTTCAACATGACCGCGCTTGGAAGCCTGGAAAAGATTCTCATCAATATTCTAATAGGTCGTCCCGCAAACCACAACATACACACCAGTCAGATACCATACTAGTTTTTTATTCTATATTATGTGTTTCCTACATCGTTTCTTTTCTTTGTGAGTATTGAAGGATGGAAGAGGCAGGCGGGTCTTGTGACTTGGTCATCCATACTCACTACCTAGGTTTCATATTGCCATTGACGGTTCGATTCCTACACAGACAGTACCCTGGATTTATCGTATCTGCAGCTCGTGGTGGGATTGAAAATACACAGTACCTCTGGTCTGGCAGGAGAATAAGTAGCTCATAGCAACAGACAAATAAAAAAACTTGGAAACCAAACATTCCAGCCCGAAGAATGATGGCGACCTCACTTGCATGGATGGTTTCTTTTACGGACGTTAAGATCATGCCAAGACTGTCGCAGTTTCGCCGTTAGGATATCACTCTTGGTGATGCCGAGCAGGTCAAGCTTCAGTGAAGCAAGCGAAAACTCTATCTTTGTACTTGAGTAAACATAGTGGCAAACGCGTGCTTTTGGTGACAACGGTACTTAAGGCAGTGTCAGTCTATTCGATAATTCCAGGATCTCCTAAAATCACCGAAGGCCCTTCTCTGCCGTGCTGGGTTCAGATGCCGGCCGCTTGGGTAAATTTCGTAGACCAGGGGCACATCGTACATAGGTAGCATTGAGCACCGCACACCTCCGCTGCTAGAGAAAACAACGCGTGGCAATTCCAAGTCTAGCACCTGTTGATAGTACATGATCGTTGGGATCAGAGTTAAGGGACACAGTAGAGCATAGAGTTGATGGACTTGTATTTGGTTCACCGTCTTTTTTTGTGTGTGTTGCACAACCGTCCCACGCTCTCTTGGAGGCTCACAACGTTCACCACAAGGGAGCAGGGTATTACCAGTATCCGTCAATCTCATAGGGAAAGCTGCACTCCATAAACTGGAATGCTAATCGTGATCTGGATTTGCAAGAGCTGATCCTGCGGATCAGCCTGAAGCCCCCTTCGCCCGTCGGAGTTTATCTGGATTGACAGCAGGGTACTGATCGGTGATAACAAGCGTGTTGCAGCCCAGAGTCCACGATACCGATGCCGGCATTACACGATACGGTACATGAAACCTCGTTAGGTAAGCAGAGGGCAGGTCTCCTGTGAGGCTGTGACACCTTCAAGCAGGTCGCATAACATTCCGTGTTGCTCCGGATTTCAGTAACACCAGTCCAGATCAGCCCTGCGAGTGAACCAAAGTCAGTTTCTGCACCAGAACTGCAGCCGACCCCTCCCAGTCGCACTGTCTTGTCCCTCAACAATCGAACCACTCCCACTTTTCCTGGATGCACAAACGGTCGGGACAAACATCTGAAGCTGGACACTAAAAAACCCAGGTCGAAGCCAATACGGAGCCTGCCAATACCGGGACCGTTACGCTCACCCTGACTTGGCGGGACCCGTTACTCACCTGACGGGCAGCTGGGCAAAACCCGTCCGTCATTGAAACCCCCGGGAGCCACCGTATAGCTTTGGGAGGCCGGGTCAGAAATGCTTTTGAGAAATTCAATTCACCTCATTCGAACTTCCACAACTCTCCAGTTGCAAATCCACATTTCGCAACTCGCGTCTTGACGGCGTCAGGGTGCAGTCGCTATCTCTGGTTCGTGTCATCTGGAATCACTCGCACTTAATAAATCGCCCGTGTAGGGTTACCGATTGCTGCGAACTGCCCTTTTCAATCTACGGTTGGCTGATCGCGCTCGGTGGGTACTAAGAGGCGCTGGCCGGCTCTGCTCATGTCAGGCCACAATAACGGATCATCACACCACCATGGCATACTACGACGACAGCGCCGCATCCAATGGGGATGGCGGATCCCTCAACGAAGAACCGTTTTTTCAGGAATTAGGGTGCTGGGATTTTCAAGATAGTCCACCGTATGAGAATCTCGAAACGCAGTTTTTCCAGCAGTGCGACGATGCCGATTGGAAATCGGCGGGTTTGCAGCAACCCACTCCAGTCGAAGCATTTCCGGCAAACGGCCTACCGGTAGAGTCAAATATACAGCAGCAGCGGCGGCCACAAGGGGACCAACAACAACACCAACACCAACCTCAACCTCGATCTCAATCTCAATCTCAATCTCAACCTCAGTATCAGCTCCAACAGGCGCAACAGCAGCACTTGCAACCGCCACAACAACAGGCGCGGCAGCAACGACGACAATCCGAAGAACAACGCCAGCACCAACATCAGCCCCAAGCTCGAACTCAGCCTCAACTTCAACTTCCACTTCAACCTCAACACCAGCATCCATCCCATTTGACCCTCAGCGGAAACGCTAGCTATATGCCTGCTGTAGCTGGCCCGATGGCTATGCCTTCTGGGCTACAAGCTCCCTTGGGTCTTGCTTCTCCACCACTAGACAAGATGACGGAGGCTCAGCGACAAAAGCTTCAGAGTATCGCGATGCCTGCTCACGCATTGTATCAGTCACCCAGAAGCGATGGGAGCCCCATTGAATTAGCTGATGCTCCTCATAAATCCCCTTCTATATCCTCTCCGGAAGGGGCTCACAGTTTATCTTCAAAGTCTCCCAAATCGGAAAGTCGTAAGCGCAAATTGTCCGGGTCTGATGATGAGGATGACGACGACGAGCAACCGGTCAAGAAGACGGCTCACAATATGATCGAAAAGAGATATCGCACTAATTTGAATGACAAGATTGCTGCTTTGCGTGACAGTGTACCAAGTCTGCGTATTATGAGTAAGAGCTCCAGGGGCGAGGATATCACTTGTGACCGCGCCGAACTTCAAGGTTTAGCACCAGCCCACAAGCTCAACAAGGCCACAGTAAGTCGATTCATTTTCATCAATGTCTACGTTACTGTACACATGGAATCTGGTAGGATTTCATGCACCTAAATTTGGTAACTAATCATGTGCTAGATCCTAAGCAAGGCTACCGAGTACATTAGGCACCTTGAAAAACGCAACAGTCGATTGATAGACGAGAATCAGACCATGCAAGCACGCATCACAGCGTTTGAAAAGCTTTTCATGGCAGGTGCGATGCATGGTACTGTTAATGGCAACCATGGCGGGCCCAGCCCAGTGCAACAACAGCCATCGCCAACGCCCGTATCTTTTAATACAGAGACTTACAGTCAAGAGTCCAACGGTTTTGTCGGTCCACCAATGGCCACGCCAAACCATGCAGATGTTCAGGGAATGATACAGGTGCCAGATGAAATGAAACGACTTCTTGCTAGTCAAATGGCAGCAAATCAGCCGTATCCCATGTCTCAGCAAGCATTCAGACCAAATCCCAGTATGGTCCGCCAACAACGGATCCAGCAACAACGGATCCAGCAGCAGCAGCAACAGGTGCAACCTGGCGGTTGGCAGAACGTCCCGTACGGCGCAAAGGTGCTCGTTGGGTCTTTGGCTGGTCTCATGTTGGTTGAGGCCTTTCATGAGAACGACCAGAGCAACGAGACACCTGATGGTCGTGGTCTCTCTATGCTACCTAATATCCAAATGTTGAAACAGCTCATGCCATCTCCTAGCCTCCATTTCATGGGCTATCATGTGCAGGCTGCGGATATGCTCATGCTTCTCAAGCTCACTTTACTGTTGTCTAGTCTGTTGTGGGTCTTTCTCCCCTCATTTTCCCCCCACAAGCCTGAATCACCAAAAAAGGTCAGGACGTCATTGCAGGCTATGCCCTCGTTGGCCACTCCTCTTCACGTGCGACAGCAGGCGTGGCTCACGGCGATCCAGACCGTCTGGGTTCCGCGCCACAACTTCTTCCTCGAAGCTGCCGCACTGGGTCTCAAAGCATTCAAACTCAGCATTCGCAACCTTATCGGTGTTCACGGCTTCCAGCTTTTGACGGGGCTGACCGAAGATCAGGAGATTGCCCGGGTCAAGGCCTGGACAATCGCACTCGACGCTCAGTTAGCTGGCGGTGACACTGAAATCAGCAAAAGTCGACTGACGCTGACGCTACTTGCATCTGAGACTCTGTCCGATACGCCGTATAGGTTGATGCTGAAAGCATTGCATATCCAAATCCTTCTATGGGAGGTTGGCTTGACGGGTGCAAGACTGGGTGTTTTCAAGACCATTGCAAATAAATTGTCGAGGTCCAAGTGGAATGAAGCTAAGCAATTACACGAAATTCTCAAAAAGTTACGCCGTGGCCAGGGTCAATCGGACGACGATCTACCTGACCATCTGGCAGTTTTACTTCAACAAGATGCAGATGATGTGTTCAGCCCGACCATTATTCAGCGAGCTCAGAATCTAGCGTGGAACCGTTCATCTGGTTCAAACGCTATCGGGGTGACAGACGGGATGGACGCTGTTGTTGAGGACGCGGCCGTGCGATCATCCATGGATGCTGTTGCAGCCTGGTGGTCCACTTTGACTCTCCAAACCGCCCTCGCTGACAGTCTTTCTATCCGCCAAGACGAGGGGGATAGGGAACGGAAACGGACCGTTGATGAGAACATCACTCTTGCTATCCGCACGGCTCCAATTGGCTCAACAGCTCAAAACCGTGCCCTGGTTGCTCGTGCTGTCCTCTCGAATGAGAAGCACGGTGTTAATATCGCTGCTGTGATACAAGCCCTCGGTAGCAATGTATCTGGTAATACCGACGAAATCCACATGTGTCTCCAGTGTGCCAAAGCGATGGCTCACCTACAACGCTACGCTCCACCCGAGGAGCCTGTTGCCGTCTACTCTATCATCAATGAAGAGATCCACGCTACAAACGAGATGTCCCTGCTGGGCTACACAGCCGCATTTAGCCTCATGGAACGTCTCGCTGCTCACGACTGCGCGGCCAAGGCGTGCAAGACTGCCCTTGAATCGCTGTCAGGCAGCCTAAGAATATGGACCGGCAAGGATCGCTCGCTAGATCAGGAAATCCGATTAGGCATGGCCGAACGTTGTCTGGCAGTCACACGCGATGCTACGGGAATGAACTACGAGTCCGATGATACTGGTTATGGCAGCCTAAGTACGCAAAGCGACGACGATTTCGACCCCGAGGACAGTGCTGAGGTCAAGTCTGGATCTGTAAATGAGGCCGACTCGGATGATTCCTATCAATTCTCAATCTCGGACGACGCCGAGTCTGACACCAGCTTCTCTGAGTCTGTTAACTGCGTATCCGAGTCGGCCACTTGAGATCTCGTTCGCCGCTACGACATCATAAGCATTGCACCACGGCATAATCACGGCGAAAGGCCTTCTCGGCAATGACCATAAGTCTATTTCATTCTGTTATGTTTTTATGTTGATCCATCTTTTTGTTTCTCCAGTCTATTTTACTGTTTATCCTGTATAGATGATATCCCAGCGACTTGCTGGTTTTCTGGTCTTTGTTTTTATTTCTCGACTCGTCGTTACCACGGTTCACATGATCAGTCGATTTACATGTGTGTCCACAACTACAAGTCGAATCAAGTTCGGCAGGCGTTTCTATGTTATCGGAGAGAAGGAAAAGTGGGGCGGACGGAAATGGGGAACATTGGACGACTACCATGATGTCGGTCTTCCTTTGGGTCGGGTCGCGTAAAGGGGTTATGGGACGGGGCAGTGTTGTGAATCCGGGGAAGTCGTAGCGCTTGTAGGTTGGACCAGAGTAGTTGCGTACTAGGCACCTGCTTTGAGAGGCAGCTGGGTAGCAACTCGGGTCGAATTTTACAATCTCTGGGTGGAGACTTCATGTATATATAGTTGACGGTAATTTCAACGACGGTGAACCCATGATTTGTGATACTGTGTGCATCGCTTGCCATGTGCCGAATTTCCCCCGCAGGCCCATGTTCCACAAGTATGTTGCTGAGGTCACCAGTAGTGGGCATCACACCAGTGACCAATTCTCCCCGCCCACCCCCTTCTCCTTCCTCGGCCATTTATTTCCCGACTATGCAATGGCTCTGCGTTGTTTAAGATACCATTTCAAAATAGACGAGCCACGATCAGCATCTAGAACAATGGGTAAATTACGCACGTCCAGTCGTTTCATTTCTCTGATCTCGTATTTCAAAGTATCACTCCCAAACATGAAGAGGGATGTTGAACTCATGTCAGAATACACAATCGGTTCACATACAGTTTAGAACGAAAGCTCCTCGGATCTCAAGGGAGTGTAGAAATGCTCAACTTGAGCCGAGGCTAGACAGGACTATCGCACGATGGCAGATACCACATGCTACCGGGTTACACGAGCGAGCAGGTCCATGGGGATGGAGTCATACCCGTAGGAAGAACAGTATCGGTAGCGTCGGTACTCAACTACGCGTTGCATATGAAGCCAACACTGTACTCCTGGATAAAAAGCCTCGTCACTATGGGAAGCACAGTTTCTCTCAAGCTCCTTGGTCGGCGTTGCTTTTGCATTAGATTATTGTCTGGACTGTGGCTGCAATCTCGGGGATAGCAATGCACAGTATTTATGGTATTCATAGTCTCGAACTTGGTTGCCACCCAGTATCAAAACGCTTCGGTTTGTTCCGGTGCACAATGCAAGCCACTTCCACTGTTGGTATACCCTAGGCTATGGTAAAACGACAACGCATAATTTGGTGCGTTGTTGTTTTATCACAGGAAAGGGGATAATTACACTACTATACTTCACACACCAGCAAGTATACCACTATGCTAGCAAAGCACAATCGCACACGTACAGTACGTCAGCGCGGCCGCCCGCAAAATCCTTCGTACCTTGGTATTTTCCAGTACTTGGCCGAGAACCCAATGCCGACAGGACTGATAGAAACGATTAATGCGAGCTTCGGCTGCGTTCAATCCGACAGACACGAAAACGTACGTATGAGCTGCATGGTCGACAGTCGAAAAGGGTGGCCGACTCCGCAATTCATACGTTGTTCAGCCCACCCAATCCCCGAAGTCCCAGGCTCACGCCGTTCTGGTGCATCCAAACCCCGTAATTGCGCCTACGTTTGCGGGACACTCTGGCCTTCAAGCGGCAGCTGCTCCCTGGGTGTACCGATACTTGGTGTGTGTGTTGCGTGGGGGGCTAAAAGTGCGGAATTGCGGATGGGATGCGGGGCTGCCCTCTTTTGGGACGATCAGACAAGGGATACGCACGCAATAAGGTGTCCCGATGTGGAACTGCAAGGTAACCAACGTGCCAGCTGCAGCGGGGAATCATATCCTTCTCGTTTGGCTCTCTCTGGGCCAATCATAATGTGCGATACTCGAAATTCGAAGATGCGCTCCTGGCGGCACCCTGTGATTCCGGATAGACCTTCAGGTACTATCCTGGGAGACAGACATGATGTCAGGACCAATACGGTAGAGCTCCTTGAACGTTGTCAATATCTCGGGTTTGGCTAGCGTTTACGCTGCGTTACTTGTGACACAGGACTACCACAGTATGCACGTTGAGCGCAGATGCTCGTAACCCAGCTGCGTGATGATGTTAATATCATACCTCGGATCATCCGAAAGTCTTCGGAGAACCTTCGCTAGAATTTCTCGCATAGCCATCCGAGCCTTTCGGAGGAGCTGCGGTAATGGTACCCGTAAGCTTCCGAAAGGCTGGGGAAGTTTAGACACCGAAAGCACTTTTAGGATGTAATAGCAGTCACGATGTCAAGTTTTTCATTGAGGAACTCGATGATGACAAGAAACGACGAGTACCTCCTAGAGAATATCGGTCCGTGTGACTATTCTCGTTATAAAATTGAGTTATTTTGCTTTTACCTCTCGATGACTGACGATACGACAGTATTGATATCACCAGTCTAATTTGAAAAGCGATTTGGGTGCGCATCCACAGACTCTCGGAAGGATGAGGGCAGGGGGTTACTGTGGATCTCACAAGTTCTGTTTGATTGCAAAGCCGGGATCTGAAATACCAATACCGTGGGATACCCCTCCGTTGCATGCAGTCGAGATGTGGATCTCGGAACATGCCAGTTCACACCGCCTTTGGGATGTATACCTCTCATCTGCTGTGAGGCAAGAGGAACGAGATCCTAGTGTCCATAGAAACTGCACAGCCAGAAACTATTGGGAATGACGAGAGATAAATTAGGAACACAGTAAGTTACAGTGCTGCGTAATTGGGGGACAGCACCACAGTTTCCCCTTTGGGAACAACAGAAGCTAAGCAGCGGTTGGCTTGCATGCCACGAGGTGTTTGCGTGATTCAGCCACATCTTAAAGCCTTGTGCATGCCTGCATTCTGCCTCCAGGAGCGAAATGCGAGGCACTGTGCTCCAAAGCCGAATAGGAACCCGTGACCCCCATGTTCAACGGTGCGGGCTACTTTTGTGATTTTCACTTGTCACCAATGAGTTGCGCATGTTCAGGGGACGTTTTGCGACGCTCCAGGAAATGGTCGTTGCTTGTTCTCGAGGGCGACCAACCTATCATCCGTTCTCTTTAGGCTTTGAGGTTTCACTGTGACCCCAGGGATATTCGCCAGGCCTTGAATCGGCAGAGGGAATCGCGCCTCCTCCGCTGATGCAGGGCTTGGCGGGTATTCCCGTCACTCTCCGCGGAGCGCGATTTTCTCGGAGTTAAAGTGGACATCGTCGCAAATGTGGAGCGCGAACATGCCACCGGGCTCGTCTCTCTCCGAACATGGCTTCCAAAAGCCGGTTGGGGAGAAAGTCTCCGCGAATGTCTCCATAACCCGAATTTCCTATGCCCCTGCTCTCTGAACGATTAATATATTCTAACCAATCACTATATCGTTGATTCCCAGTAGAATACTAGAAGAATGAGGGTAGCTCATCAAAATTGTAATTTAACGGGCTCAATTCAATGGAGAAAAGAGACATCCCCGGAGGATGTGCTCCATCCTGGGCTATCAAATTCCGCCAACTGATACGTGTACCCGAGCAGCCTGAGGTGCCCGAGCTCGACAATTTTTATCCCCGTATTTGGGGGCAGAAAATGACAAGTACCAGCGTCGTACTACATTCCTTGTGCACACCCAGGTCCCCTTTCCCCAGTCCAGCTTCACTGCCTACGTATCCCAGTCAACTTTAAACCTCATCGCTCTCAGGTCCCACTTGGGTGGCTCCCAAGTGGGGCGGCCCCCAAGATAAGGTTATGTGTCATGTTCTGCTCCACAGCTGCTCTCGAATGTCTTAACGACGCACATGTTCACGCATGACCCTGCTGCGGGAAAAACGTCAACAGATAAAACAAAACAGCCGCAACCAAGACCCTCTCGGTCTTTTTGATGAATCTAACCCGAATGATGTGAGTAGTAGGCTAGCAAAGCGGGACGGGTCCCACAGACGTCAAATGCCCTAGCGCTGGGACATTGAAATGTTCTACAGTAAACCGAGGGTACAACATTCGAGATACCAGCGTCGTCGACCGACGCTGCATCTCAATGCATTAATGATTTCATTTTGTCGTTTGTCTCATATCCACTTGCTGCCAAAAGTGAAAGTCCACTCGTAAATGCCTGGAAAAATACTACCGTGTGGTCGCGTTGATACAAGTACTGTGTCCCTGAAGTGACCGTGTACTGTGTACAGTAAAGAGCCATCCATCCAAGCCCTTGCAAATCGTTGCAGCGCGATTTGTCATCTCGACGCTGTAAGGCGCGAAGCGCGAGGCTTTCTTGTACCGTAGGAATAGCAAAGCCCTGCCGCCCTTTCAGGTTCATTACGACAGGGCTGAGAGTGGCCTGCGCTTCCCGCAGCATACTGACAATATCGGCAATACCGCTACGTTGCCCCTTAAACACCCAAATACTATTTCTCAATTTTCCATGCTGGTTCCACCAGAATGCAAAGCTCCTCGAACACTGAAAGCATGAGGTTCATCTTAGTCGATTCTCGCGCTCCTAGGGTCTAGGATACTGGTGAGGTTACAATGCGTAGGACTTTTCTTCAGGAGAACAGTTGAGTACGTGCTTGACGTAACAGTAAACCACTATTTCTAAAACTGCTCCCCTGGAAAAATCTAAGCTATAAATAGTTATAGATTCAAACTGATTTCAAATATGTTGAGAATTTCGAGATATACTAGATAGCACTATTTGGATTGGAGTGCTGGCCACGTTCTAAATTATCACACATATGTTTACTGATCTGTATCAACCCATGGCGATATTCTAATGAGCATCAAGCCCAAGATTCCTAGGCATCTCCTTGACTGCATCCTGTCTGCAATGGGGGCGGTGGGGCGTTAAGATGAAAACCCAAAACATAACTGGCTGGTGCCGGTATCCCAGAGCTAACAGGTATGAATTCCTCAATGCACATGTCACAGGGTCAGGCGAGGTACTTGGAAGTATCAAGGCTTTGTTTTACGCGTAATCCAATCCAGGAGTATCGAGTCAAATTCCCAGACCTACTACCAATACCAGCACTACCATCAGGGTGGTATCCAGGCCAGTCAGTCCGCCAAGTCACGGCCTGACTGGTGACCAGCCAGTCCTGCCAAACTAAAGCCTGGACTGGTACCAGTCCTGCAACCTCGAGGACTGGCCTGGTTACCACCCTGGCTACCATGCCTACTGTGGTACACGCGTACGTGCACGGTCTCTAACGGCAGCATGCCTTCTCGACTTCTGAAAAGCAAGCTCGTTGCACCATGCAACAGTTGTTCTCAACATATCTGAAAAAAAACTCTGAAAAAAACCATGGTGATAGAATGGGCTTACCGCCCTATACATATTATTGACAGATACTCCCGGAATGATATAGGCGGAGATAATATATTCTAGTCCTATGGCTAGATACATCAGACAGGCGACTCTAGCTTCTCCAACCTAGAGAAAAGCGACCACATTGAGGTCCTAACGCTGGCTTGATCTCTGCCTGGGATAATGTGGGTCATGACCCTACTGTGTAGCTACCTATTTGTGATCATTCAAACTCTTTCCTGTGAAGTACATGGATATGGAAGATGTTGCACACCGTTCTGAATAAAACAGTGACTCCAATATGCAGCATGGTCGTCAACCTCCCAATCCACAAAGCCATGCCAATCCGCAGAGCTTACGCAGCCGGCTGCGGGTGGTTATCTCATCAGACTTGGGATCTGGACTTGTTGTTGTACTTGAACCAGACTTCAAAGGTCTGAGACCAAGATCGTCATGGGTGGACAACGCGATATAATTCAATGTTAGACAGAACGGCCCCTCTTGTTCACTAAAGAAACTGTACTATCTTAGCAATTGGTTGGTTGCAATACCTGAGACACAGACGAGGCAATATATGCACGAACCTTCGCATCATGATGCTCATACCCGTAACATTCTTCAAGTCCAATGGTTTCGCATTAGGTTTTGGCCGTCCGCGATAGGTGGGTTTAAACTGGTCCCATGGGATGTGAATTTCACCCGGCTCGCCGATAAAGTCATACTCCCATACTATTGTGCTCTGTTCCCGGCCATCGGGGCGCTTACGCGAGGCTTCGTCCTTCAATGTGAAAGTGAACTTCTCGCTGTCTCCAGAAGCGATCTGGATCGAAATCCCGTCATACCCAGAGAAATCCCATTGCAGCGTGCCTATGGTTCGTTGAGAGGCGAACCCTGCACCCCCGAGTGTCTTGATGTCAAGCATGCCGTCAAAGCGCGCCGCATTACCCTGGATGGGTGCGGAAGAAATCGTGAGATGAGACCGACTCTTCCCGCCCCTCACGCGATCGTCCACAGCGACCCAGCTATCCGAGGTCCATGCGGTGGATCTATGATATACTCGTTCATTAGCGCCAAACAGGTCCTATGTTCGTGTCAATGCTGCCACGGCTATGCCGAGCTGCTTGTTTCAACGCGCAACTCCAAGCACATAGGGAAACCTCAGGGGGTGATGCAAGACGGCGCATAGGCCAATTCATTGGGATTCGTGGCATGTGATTTAATGTATCGCCGGACGATATGAATGCCGATGAGCAGATGATACTCACAAGCTTCCACCAAAGAGGAAACATTGTTTAGCCGGGAAAGCGGACATAGCTGAAACGATGTAATTCGACGTCAATGTGCGGGTCGAGCGAAATGCGTGTGTGAAGATCTTGGTGCAGTAGGTCACATACGTTATGTGATCGCGAATACGTTGCTCAAGCGATAACCTACACCAATTACTACAACTCTACTACTCCGTACCAACGATTCTGATGTCTTATCTTCCAAGGGGGCTGGGCCGCAGGGGGTTTGTCTGTTTATCTCGGCCAACCAGACCGTGTTCAATCATTTCAGTGTTGCTCAGGCAAATAGTTCAACATTAGGCTTGAGTAAAGCGCCGACCGCACTTTTTGGGTCTTTACTTTCTGACCGACAGAGGTACGGTAATAATCACCAGTAGGCCCATCCAACTCTGGGAGTATACCGCCTTTTGGTTTATTTACCCAACACCCCAGGAAAGGATCGAGGCAACAATGAGATAGTATGGTGCAGTTGGTCTAGAATCTGGGTTGTGTAACATTTGGGTCGATAATGACTAAGCATTGGATCGAGCACCGTAGTAGACACAATTGATGTGCAATGCTTCAGAAACCCAACCCAACCCCCACTTTTTGATCCTTTTTCCAATGAGCCACCCGATCTAATGAAAATCCTTCTGCACCAAACGGTATCAGCCAGTGTTGCGCTAGTCTTGTCCTGACCCGTGCAAATTAAGCAGATACTGGTAGTTGCAATTCAAGCAGCTTTTTCTCTTCGCCCTGGGCACGGCGTTAAAAGGTCTTGGGCGAGATAGTCTAGTGGTAAGGCGTCTCAGTCGTCCTCTAAGTAAGC
>JAOYMO020147645.1:0-34604 GCA_025802455.2 Iodosphaeria phyllophila
GGGGGAGGGAAAGGTGGAAAAGGAGTGATATCCCAGGGCTACCTCGTGTCTGTTTATTATACCTGCTGTACGACGATCTGGGCATGTTATCAGCCCTTTGAGAAGGAGGGCAGTGAGCGGTGAGCTGTTGATGATTACGATGACGATGATGGATGAGCGCGTTTATTGAGAGCGACTGAAGAGTTTTTGGAGCATCTATGGCTCAGCATCAATGTGCCTCCGTTTCGCTGAGTGTGATTGCAAGTCATGAAACCCGCCCTACCTTATGATGAACAGGGGCGTGTTTGGAGAGACAAGTCATCCAAGCCTAGTTGCCCGTGTGCCACGTATACGTCCAAGTCGACCTCTACGATCATTGACCACCATGCTGGTATGCAATCTTGACAGCAGCACCGAAGAAGCAACACGATCCATCAGGCGAGTCCAGTCCGAACACTGCAAGAGGTTCGATCAACCCCATTGCTGAGCGCCCTAACTGCTACATCGCTAATTCCTCGACGAAGCTGGTGGAATACGCAACATCTCAAACTGCACCCTTCCGCGGACATGAAGCAGAGATCACCCCCTATCCCGTCGCTACTAGGAGAGCGACGGCTTGCGGCTTACCGCGTGCGGGCGTATCGCGAGCTTCATCCAGGCACCCTGCGGGCTCGGTTTCTCTCGGCCATCGGCCTGATGGACTCGGCAGGTGGACTGGCCAAGGGTGGTACTGCTTGCGGGATCTTCAGTGTAGGTTCCACTGCATCCCTTCAGACTTATGTCGCCAGTTGTTCCAGTAATTCTTTTCGTCCCCTGTTTGTCTACGTACATGCAGATGTGTAGGTCTTGTCAAATTGATATGGCACGCCTCTTAGCCTGCTACACTGCAAGGTACCCGAGCATGTTCTCCTATATACGTATCAATGTGAAATAGTATGAGTCCGATCTAGTATCGAGAGGACAGACAAGAGGAACGTGGCCTTCAGTTATGAATGCGTGGCACCTACGACAAGTGCAAGGTAAAGTAAACACATATCGAGTTAAGGCTATAAGGAACCACCACCCACTCAACCTTTCTGCCCACGAAACTTATCATCCGACGTTATTCCAACCAGAAAATCCCGTTCCAGCAAGTTCTAAGAACCCGCTGTGTCTTTTTTACAAACTCCAATTGCGCCACACAGTTTCCTCGTAGTTCGCCGAAAAAGAACAGGTTGAGAGTTGGGGTTGAGGTTGAGGTTGAGGTTGAGGCTGAGACTGAGGTCGAAATCAGACTAGCCCCATTCCAGTGCTGGTCTCAAATTCCTGACGGACAACACGTGCGAAAGTTGTGGCATCGTGAGGCTTAGCCAAGAATTCTGGAACTATGGATTCGCTACGGACACATTCTTCAACCGTAGATCGGGTCGATATCGAGCAGTGGCATATTCCCAAGTAACCATCGACTCCCCTATAGCAACGGACACATCAATCGGTTCGCACTAGTAGTCATGGCCCAAAAATAGCATTCTAGAACTGGCAGATGTACTGGTAAGTACCAGCGCTTGATTGGCTCATAGGGCCATGGGCGGCGTCACATAGTGCCAAGATACGGGTATACTCTGCTATCGTGACGGCGTCTGCAAACAGACCCTATCGGGTGAGACGGAGCGGACAAAGCTATTGGAAATGGACCAAGTGCGACATCACCAAAAAAAAAACAGAACAAGTCAGATGCTATGTCAAGCTCTGCGCCTCGTATACCCCGAGCTAGGAGAGTATTCACGTAAAAGCAAAACAAAAAAAAAGCCATGTCCTGAATACTAGGAGGTGGGAAGTTGGCTGGGCTGGAACGGATACCCTCCCTTCGCTGGATAGTGTACCTATCGAGCGAACCAGAGTGCGCCATAGGGCATTAGGTTCGGTTCTCTTTCCTACCCCACAGTCCCAAACCATCAAGTCTCTGATCCAGATCAACAACGAAGAACACGGCACTAGCGAGCATAGCTTCACAAAATACGTGTCCATACGACATGTGATCAAAGCCACACCCAGACAGCAGTCAGTCCGAGAGCCCCCAACCGTCTTGATCGGGCCGCAACTATGTCTCGATCGCAGCAAATCTCGTTACTAGCGACCAGTGTCTATCCTCCCTAGTGGCAATGGGCTCGACCGCTCGCAACGTCAGCCGGGGAGGCGAGTCTAAGATCGTATGGAATGGACGTCACACACGACACGCACTAGCAAACACCAGTACCGCCTCCCCACCCCACACCGCACGAGGAAATCTCCAGAAATCGCGGATAGAACGGTCGCTAGTGGCCCCCCACCTCCCCTTCATTTCAGCTGCAAACTGCCGGCGCGGATGGAACATTCCAAATGGAAAGACGATTATGGGGTTAGCCTCAGAAGGCAGGACAGGTGCTACCCGATCTACCGAACAGGACGATAGACTGTGCGATATAGTAGCGCAAAGGAGGGGGAGAGGGAAGACCTTGCGGTCCAGTTCGACAGCCCATTACACAGTAGGTTGGGTGGTATTCAATTGGCGTGCTTGTTTCGATTGATGAGGGACGAACCCCGCTGGTTACCTAACCGCCGCTGCGTTCAAGCCATAGGCATGAGGCACGAGGCCGGCCGTCATGTCGGCCGCCGGATGTAACTCGGCGCATCATCGTTACTATGCGGTTGGGTTGGGCGATGATTTGGCGACCTTCTACTGTGTATGCGGGAGAAGCTGGTGATGGGTGTCTCGACCTCCAGTGAGAAATCATAGCAAAAATGCGCACTGAGACTCAACAATGACGTGACTTCGTAAGGACCGTCACATCACTCGCAATCATGCAATTGATTTCTGACCTTGGGCATGTGCACAGGCGATGGGTTTGAACTGCCGATAAAACCGTTACGCTGGCTGGTTGTGGCGCCAGCGAAGACAATGGCGCCGTCCAAGACATTTTGGTTCTTGGCGGATGTGGCGGGGGCGCCACACCACAATGGCGAGCATCCCCCGCTCGGCTCCACGCCTTCCATCCGCGAGACATGGATAACGCCACCCAATCCGCCCGCGGTAGGTCCTACCCCGGTATCTTCGGATTCGGTAGGCAACTCCCGCGTAAGGCCGCTTAGCAATATCACAAGCAGACCTGAAAATGTGGGATTGAAAGTCATGCCTGCACTGAATGAGCAGGTCTTGGACATGAGTGATCAACGCCTTTGCGAATCGAAAGAAAAAAAAAAACCGGTCCGACCTCAGCGCCACTTCCTCAGAACACGTACTACCTGTCTGTCCTGTCACGCATGTCTTCCTCCCCGCCGCCCACCTGACAGGTGTGACATTGAACCAGCTAACGTCCCCCCCCCCCCTCCACCCAAGGACCCCGAATGAGAAGTTGCGACTTTTCATCATGTGCGATGATGTTACGAGCCGCGCGATATTCTGACCTAGATCTTCCAATCATACAACCCGATCTACCAAGCAGCGGGCCGTTACTTTGCATTAGTCGAGACCAAGAGTTCTGGAATGCGCTATGGATGTAGCTAGAGATCAACATCAGCACCGATTCACCCTGACCGAAGCTGTTTAGGTCTTGCCCAACATAGATTCTGCATAGGGTCCCACGAAGATGGCTACACCAGCACACGCCACATACCGCCTCATTGCACTCTTTGTTGTGACGCTGTTAGCAATGAAGTTAATGAATTGCCATTGACGCCGTCCCGATAGATTATTGGCAACCCGTCCTGTCGTTAGCGGGGACATTGGAGCGCCAAGTTAGGATCAGCCACAGAATCGCCTAAGTTTGACAGTCACGATACATGAGATAGATACCTGTAGCGAGATCCATTTCACAGTCCACGTCGTGCAGGGTCGCACACCAGGAAGTGACATTGGCATAAGCGGTGCTACTGAGCGAGAACCCAATATTCGCTGGGATACTGTGATCCCAGACTGGTGGTTGCTGAGCAAAGTTGATATCACGCTATGTAAATATTGAATAATCATCCAACGGCAATTTGATAGTGTTTTGCAACAAAATATCATTGCTGGTTGCAGATTTCTCTGTGTTTGGCAGGGAATGAGGAATACAGGAAGCGACTCTTGACTGCGCCTGAGAGGCACGACCATCACTGCCATAATCGCCCTCAATAAGCAGATGATGTGGTAGGGAGGGCGAGGAAATCTTCTACTCCATGAATAGAATCAAGGCACGATATTGTATGTCTAGCGAAGTTCGTGCTCTTTTGGGTCTGTTCAATAGAAATCTAAGAAATCCCTGGAGGATATATGATACCTTGCACGATTAAATATGTACTTGCCCGGACTTGTTTGTCCTGTTTCTCATCCTAAGCGAATGATGTATTGGCCATCACCATCGCCGAATACTTGCCAGGAGGGACTCAAGACCAGCTCTACTCCTTGAGGGTGTTTCTATTGCTTCAGTAGAAGTATTAGAAGCTGATACATCATCGAAATGACGGAATAGGCAGTAAGCTTAATTGATTCCGTCATAAATTCCGAAACTATATCATTTGCGCTGCTCGCTTTGTCCGACTTATTTCGGGCGAAGCGACGAGCAGGAGTGCGTAATACCAATGGATGGAACCCGTTTGCTCCTCTGCCTGCTCCCAAAACACGGGCCAACTCCTCGAGATCGAACCAGCATTGAAATTGATCGATTGAGCGGTGGAGTCTCCCACGGTGGCAGTGCCCGGCTGTTGATCAAAACAAGCTTCGACAAAGGCAATAAAACCAGCATGCCTTGTGAAACGGATGCGATAGCGGAGCATCCAAGACCGTTTATCAACATCCTGGAAATTAGATGATTTCAATTTTTGGGGTCAACAAGCACAGCTATCAATCGTGACCGAATGACAAGCGTAACCCAAAGTGATACCAGGGCGAGGCGTTAGCATTGCTACTATGAGAATACTCTGCATTGAATTGAATACATAAATCAGCATGGTGTACATTATTCTGCCTTATCGTCAACAGTTGTCAGAGTGCGCGCGATGGACGTTCTGGCGAACCAATCGTTATTTCCAGGAAAGGTGCAGAACCGTATGGCCGTTGCCCGGCTGTTAACGCCGCGCCACTGTTCTGCTGCTGTATGTCGGGTCATTCGGCGGCATCCCCGCACCCACATGCAGCGGAGGGTCACCAGGGCATGCTCGTGCCTGATGATCGTTGCTTGTTTGGATCGAAATTTGATATCATCCTTGTCATAATTTCATGTTGCACTCTCATTCGCACTCGATGAAGACAACCATGACACTAAAACACTACGGTGGGCCGTGCATGATGAGCATGTCAATTGGCCGAAAAAAAGTGATTGCATTTGGGTATCAAACATCGTTGTCTTATTACATTGTCTTGAAACCTCAAGCCGAAGAGTAGAAAAGTACACCATCCATGACACGGTGCCTTGGTCATGCGAGCGATCAGTCCAACGGCGACGCAGCTCGTGAACGAGAATGCATACACGGTAGAGAGAAATTGTACGTCGCTCATAAGCTGGATCATTGACGTTCGTCGTCGTAAAGTATCGTGCCGCCTTATGCCAGATGCCCCATGACCCATAACGCGGTGCCCAAACCTTATTTACAAGAAGGTAAAGTTAAGAATTCCCCAGACCAATGCGCATTGCCTATAGAGCCGCTATCCCAGCTACGAGGAACAATAGCGGAGCAAGCGGCGCGGCGAATTGTCCAGCGCCATTGGTCGAGGGTGTGTCAGCCGTATTTGCCGATGAGGATGCAGATGCAGCGGCCGATGCTGTCACTTTGTTAGCAAACGTATAGGTATGGAATGCGTGTTGGGTTTACTTACTCTGTGTGGCCATAGTGGTGGAAGCCGAGGAATCGCCGGTCTTCGTCCCCGAAGCAGTGGCTGTTGAGGTTTCGGTAGTGGTTGAAGAACTGTCATCCGTATTTTTGGATTTGTCATGGTTCTTGGACATAGCTGTCGTGGTGGGTTCGTGCTTAGTCGTAGTACTGGTGGTCGACGCCTCTTCTGTACCTGTGGCGTCTCCAACTTGGAACGCGGGACTGTAGTTGTTGTCACTGCCATCAAGGATCTCAAATGCATAATATTGGCCTCGGACCAATTGCTGTCCTGTGGGAGTCCAACTCCAACTCTCGCCATTCAAGTTCGTTCCTTTTTATGGTTAGCAGCCCGTCATGACAAACGTCTTGGAGGGGTTTTTGACACACCGATCGGGTTTCCCTTCACGTCCTTGAGATCTTTGGCAGGTCCCGTCTTCAAGAGGATGGTCACGGGGCCCTTGTTTTCCGCCCATGTGAGGGTGAACTGTTGGCCAGCCACTGGGTCGTATACGTTGTTTGTGAAGTGGATATCGGCGCTGGCAAAGCCAAAAATGGCAGCAGCAATGGGGATGATGAAGAACTTCATGATGACGGATTGGAAGCAAGTCGATGTTTCGGTCAACAGGTGCTTGGTGTTGCGTAATAGCGGCGCGCTATTGTTATGTGTTAGCGAGTGACAGCGTATTGCCGGTAGTGAGTGACGAGGAGCAGCCGAAACGCAATGAGGTATCGCATCAGGCCCAGGGTGCAGACTTGGCCGTTGATATAGATCTGATAGAGCACTTTGCGACCTTGCCGCGTGTGGCTAGGATTGAAAATGATCATGAGACGCTCAAGCGATTGTGACCAAAGAAGGGGTGCAGAATTCGGGACGGAATTGGAGCGGACAGGCCAACCGGTTCTCATCGGCTGATTCTCCTTTTGTGGCCGACGATGCTAGTCGCATCTGGACTGGGCTGGCCTACTACCCGTTCAGTGACTTACCGATTCAATTATCAAATTAACTGTCGTACGGCTGAGGATGACGCCGGAAAGCAGATAAAGCAAGTACAGCAATTGTCGCGTGCGGTAAGGACCGTGTGGCAGTTGTATGTGATGTGGGAATGAGCGTGGATTCCAGGTGGACTTTGACACTGGAAGTTGCGGGTTGTTTTAAAAGAGTGGCTGCGGTAGGTTCTTGGAAGGGAGGTGTCGAGGGAGGCAGGTATGGAGCGACTAAGACATTAAAATACTGCTGGACATTCACACAGAAGAGACTCACAACATGCGACAGTAGAGGGGCCTGGAAAATCAGAAATTCGACTGTGCGCAAAAACGCTTGCTCATTTGCGAGCGCATTTTGCTCCTAGCTTCTCTGCCAGATTACCGCTCAACCCTGGCCGATTTGCCTAACCGTTGACTGCCGCTTTGAGCAATGAAGCCATGAGAGCGCATTGCCTCCCTGATCTGGTACAGGTACGTTCAAGGCACGATGGTCACCCCTGTCAGCGCATAGAAAAGTCGTCTATAGTAGCATGCACTCACAGGGGTGTCAACTGTACAGTACCAACCATGCAGGCACCACCAGCTCTGACAGCCCACCAATTGATAAGCCAGAACCTGAGAAAGTTCCTTGCAGTGCGGTGGTTCGCGTTCAAGATTGGTCCATGACTGATACCTCCTGAGATGACGGGTGAGACCTGGAGTAAACCCGCTCCCAATGTGGTTGCACGCCATCAATCTGCTGAGCATGTCGTACAATTATCTACCTAGACGTTTGGTCGAATCATTTCATTTTACGCTCGTGAGGCGGAGAATCAATTCCACCCAATTCGGCATGAGAAAGGCCCTGTACGATGTGCTCTGGGTTATCTGCGGGGTCCCTTTGATCGATAATACCAGGGTGCTATTGGCCCGTGGCCAGGTGCGCAGGGCATCATGGTTTAATTTTCAATTCGCAACCCTGTTCTTCGCTTGTTCGTTGGTTGCTTTCTCGAGCGGCTCATCAACAATCCAAGCTGGAAGCGAAGCTGGTTATCAGAGCTGCTGTGCTCCTTACCAAGTACGGCACAATTATTTAGGTGCCAGTACAGTAGCGGTTCATCTCACCGGTGGAATGTAACCGCTAGCGACTGGCAAGAGGAAAGTCCAGACCGCACCAGCGCATCTCCCCAACATCGGACCCGACTAGTTTGTCACGACCGTCAATCTGGTTATAGCGACTGCTGTGTAATCTAATCCGGATCGGACCATGACGGCCCCAATATTACTTGCACCCAGCTTCGCCGCTTTGATTTACGCTGCAGCGACTCATTCGAGCCAAGAATTTCCTACCCACACACGTACAGTACAGTAAATCTGTACGTAGTTTGACTGAAGAAATGTGACCATGGTCAAACTGATGGTTGAATACGTGCAATCATGTTTTTTTTCCTTCCTGCACCAATGCATTGCCAAATGAGACAGCGAAGCACCAGAACACTCACAAACGAAGGCATTTTCTTGTTGCTGCCGCGCGAGATGAAGTCGCTAGGCAAGAGCGTGGAAGTACATTTTGCCAGCCGCAGTGGTTCAGTCCAGATTAGGTTAGACAGCAGCCGCTGTACACAGTAATCAGCTCCGCGGTCGCGATAGACAATCGTATGAGAAAGAAGTGCAGAAGTCGAGTGTCGGGACTTTCGGCAGAGGCCACTATGCGAACTACAAGCACGTGCCGGCTTGCGAAATGGCTTCAAGACAGTCTAGCGCTCCGTATCCTTTTTAAACTACTCATAATTACCGGTAACTCGAACATACAGGAGCATGGCGGTGACTGATTACTGAATATTGTCTGCAAGTCTGGGTGTCTGGGAGTGCCAGTAGGAATTCAGATCCGTGACATTCAACACTTGAGAAGTATCATACTGTAGATCATCCTGTGCTAGCCGAACGAGCTGAAAAGATATGGGCCCAATGCGTCCAGCGGCAACGAGATACTACCAGTTTGCTACAGCAAGATTGTCAGCTTCAATGCCACCTCAACTAAGAAGCCCAGTTAGCAACAGTTGGAGAAGTTATTCGCCGCGGAAATGACCCCTTAATAATAAGTATCTTTTGTGCTTTACCTTGTTTGGTTAGTACTACCTATCGTTTAGTGAGTTGTCCAATTACCACGAGTTACGGCGGCTGCTACCTGCATTCTACGGCCGGTACCCCGGATCTTAGGCCACTTTGAAGGGAGTTCCAGATCTTTAGCAGAACGCTCGACGCATGATGAACGAACTAGTTCACGTGGTATTTTGTGTTTGCCTCACATCGATTACGAAAACAGCTTGATGAACGTTGAACGCCGTGGAATCTTCCGTCAAGGCAATTATCGCGGTAACCGGTTGATCCGATAACGCGTTTAGTTACCACTGGATATCATCTGCTTCATACTACAGGTGCTGGTACAGGCGGAGGAAAATGTAAGATGAGCGATCATGCGGTCGTACCGGTATGGCACGTCAACCGTCTGGCTTACATTTTCTAGGGCCTTCGGTAGTCCTGGTATACTTGAATATTGATTAGATCTATGTCCCCTTAGCGACGTTGACACTCAAATGGTTAGTGTTGTTGAAGGCGCCTACTGCTATACCACAGTACTGTAACTACTTGCTAGTCATATCGATAATTATCCTAACTGCTTGGATAATGGCAAGCCATTGCCATTAGCTGCTGAGATCCAATTATCTTAACTCTCTTATGAACTTCCATTATCTACACTGCGCTTCCGTACAATTAGTATGTCAACCATCAAGGGTGGTAAAAGTAATCAATGACAGCTTTAATAAATCATCGAACTAGTCACTAAGAGAAGAACCTACGAATGCTCGTTCGCTGTCAAGGCTTAGGCAAATTGGCCTGACGTCCCCCCAGTGTATATACCGGTGTTTATCGCTATGAGAGGAAACACAAAAAAACACGGATACTCTGGGAATATGTTTCAATCCTACATGCGGCTCCTCGTCGGCATCATACGATCATAGACCGGTACCGCTATGGCATATCGTCAAATCATTGGCCATTCGAAGATGTGAGAATCGATTTTTCAACCTGACCCTTAATCGGTGCAGAACGCTAGATGATGTGTCGTGGCTCGAGCTCACTTTGTAGCCACAATTGGTATGTTCACAGGCCAGGACCTCGTTGCAGCTGACATCGAACCACACCTCGCCGGATGCCGTCGGTTTCTTCTCGGATTTGTTTGACAATAGCCCCCTGTTCTCGAACTTTGGAAACAAAATCATCAAGCGAGCCACCGACTCCGAAGTAAAGCTTCTTGGCAGCAGCGAAAACCGTTGTGGGATGTTTGTTTTGACCTTTGGTTTGTTCCATCAGAGTAAATACGATGTTCGTGAATGAATTGAGGGCAAAAGGCGAGTAAATTGTCTCGGCACCCAGAACGAATGTTTTCTGTTCGACGGAAGGGCTCCGTGCCGCTTGCATGAGCGTGGCCAATTCGGGCGACCACGCTCCAGAGAAAAAGCAAAGAGCTATTTTCTCCTCCGTCAAGTAAGCTTTGAACGCATTTAGGCTCTCTCGAGTAAGTTCCAATTCCCCCGGGACCGATATTAGGGCGTCGGCTATTAGACTTGATTCCGCTGCATTTTGGAGCGCCCATGTCAATATCACATTTGGCAACGTCACAAGCTGAAGGACACTAGGATTATAGTCCGCCAGTATAAAAGTGATGGGGTGTTTTGCTTCGCTTTTCCAGGTCGTCCTCGATTTCATGACCCACCGAAACAGGGCCAGTGACGGTAATGCTGTTCCACAACCAAGCTGTGAGTGAGGTTAGAAACATGATATTCACACTCGTCGCGCATGATTGTATTTTCTCATCCGCGAGCCGATTATGGTTAATATACCTCGATGATGCAGGTTGCCTCTTCATCAGTAGGCGAGCTTGACATTTGTCCCTGAACCTTGGCCAATTCTTTCACAAGATCCACACTACTTTCCCAACTTTTGAAACCGCCCTCATATACACCCGTCCGCACGTCGTGGGCTCCCAACCCGGGTTGCAGCTCTCCGCCGTCGTCATCTCGATCATTGTCGTCCGCTTCTGCCATAAGCTGCACACGCACATCCCATAGTTCACGCCGGGGAAGCTGCACAGCTCCCTGCCCATCTAAATCGATGTCAAGGGTGTCATATGCGATTTTTGACGGCAATACTATGAGCATGTCATCTATATCATGCTGCGTGGGCGGAAGAAGTGGCTTGCCAGAGACGGGAAAGGCGCTGTTGACAGACTCTTGCTTCTGTGGTGCCTCTTGTGTGTGGTCGTTTCTCTCATTGCTGGGTGCAACGGTACTATTCTCGTTAGAAGGGTTGTCCTCATCGATGTCATCCCCGCTGAATGAGAAGGTGAAATTTTCAGACATGGTAGACATATATCCTTGTAGATTTATATTGCTACAAGAGTCTCTTGGAGTGAAGACAAGATCCTTAGCTGGTGATAATGATATCTTCGTAGCGCGTCGATGTCAGCAGTGTTCGCAGGTCTCAGGATTTTAATCCTAAACATTGCATGCACACTTAGTCCGTAGGTCCGTGCACGGCTGCTCACTAAAATGTTGCGTCTATGCCGATTGGCACCTTCGTTTGAGCGAAATGCATCAGGACACTTCTATACACTTGTTTCTTTTTTAGTCCTCTAAGTGAGCGCATAAGCTTGGATGGATTAGCTGTCTCTTGAATAATAATTATTTTACCTGCTAAATTGCCGGACGGATTGCCAATGCAAGTAAATGCACCAGAGGAGTTGAAGAAAGTAGGTGCGGAAGGCCATGAACTCAAGCATGTGGCACAAGAACCAGAACAATATCTTTAGCTGTCGTTCGAGTGTCCGGATGTGTTTCGCTTGAGCGTACATTGAGTGGCACGATTGTATCACGTGTTCACAGAAGTGAAAACTGTGTATGGGGATAGGGGCTTGCTGCACCCTCGGAAGGCGGTCTCTTAGTACATAGTATCCCCTCTGCCCCTTACTGCGTGGCTGTCGGAAACCTGCAAACAGGACTGTGCATAGGGCCCCAGGGCGGAGAGATCAGCCCCATATAGTCGACCAATCAATTCGCCAGACGAGAAAAATCAGCAATCTGCAGTAACTGCTGCAATGACACGAACCACCGCCTACTGTACGTCAGGCTTCAGCTCAGCCCATCACCTCGGTCGCGGACGGTAGGTCCCATGCTGTTGGCTCCCCTCCCTCCCGTTTACAGCAGACTGCACTGCTTTTTTGTTTTTGGTTAGGTGCAGGTTTCCGACAGCTCAGAGGACGTGGGGGGATCGATATCATGGGGATACTGATACCTATGTAGAAAGGTGAATACCACATGTAGTCTTGAGGCAACTTCCAAGCATGATTTTCACCAATCTAACTACCTAAAGAAACTTACACCTTCCAGGTAGTACCGTGACGAGTTGTTCTGTCTCTCCCCTCAATCAAGGCGATCGCTTATAATGGAGTCCCTGCTACCAATGTAAGGTCCCATGATGGTCGATCCACAGCACCCACAGCCTTAGCGCTCAAGTTGGACAGGCAGATATCCAAGATCATGTTCTAAAGAAGTATGAGATTTTCTTTCGCTTTGAAAATTACTTAGTAGCCTTTCGTTCGAATAACACGCTTACATATTTAGGACTCAATGAGCACGGGTTTTGACCTGGTGTGGCCACTTTGACTGATCATCTACACATCAATACTCGTGCTTTTCCCATGGCCGCGTATTATCATAGTTTATCAAACTGGTTGATAGTGGTCTTGCCTGCGGCCCGCGACAGGTAGATCGTTGTCCTTCATCCACTGATTCAAACCTGCCTGTAGACCTCGCTTGAGAAAACTAAAACCCAGAAACTTTTTGTTGGTATCATAAATGCGTACGTATGGGGTGGTAGAAGTGATGGTGTTGAAGTGTGATGATCCAGAGAATATCGTATACTTGGTTGGTGCATCGTACACCTATTTATCTACCATCGCTGCCTATCGCAGTCATCGTAGCCTCGTTGCAGATCTACCATATTCCTGCCTTAGTCGCAACATCGTTGCCTGGATTGCAACATTTTTCCTGTAAAAGCATTGAAGAGTCTTTGTGCGGAAACAGAAGAGATAGAAATATTGATGGTTTCGTCCACGAAGGCAATGATGATTAAACGGATAAGAAAATGCCGGTATTGTCTACCAGTGCCGCGGAAAAATCCCAAAAGTCATGTAGGATCGGTATGCTGAACATCATGGCCGCTCATCGGCTTTGTCAATAGCTCAGCAATCATAGCACGAACGCAAATCCCAATGATATTGACATTTCACTACAGAATTTCGTATAATGGTGATACGAAAAGACATGGGGACCCCACAGTTAGTGGAATCCAAGCTAACTAGGATATATAACCTCTCCAGCAAGCTAGAAGTACATAACCCCCCCTCATGGCACGTACCAAATGGCCTAGTCTTCTTCAAATCCAGATCCAACGCCCACCAGTCGTCAAGATAAGCAGCTATCATGAAGAGAAAGGGAAATAACGCGGTGATGAATAATGACTGTCTGTTCATCTGGCGCGCCTCATGTCTACACTATTTCCAATATCTGATTTGAATGTATAAAAAACCGATCTTATAATAATGTGGTTAGATAGATTGGTAATGGGTAGCCTTTTATAAATTCATAGCGAAGCTTTGCGTATCCCGGTCGACGTCTGCCGGATTTTCAAATCAGATCTTGATGTCCCATCCAATCCCAACGCAACCATAACGCCAACACCACAATTCATCATATCCTTTCATTGAAGTACCATCGTAATGTCTATATGTAAAGCCGAGAACATCATAGCTTAGCAAGCTCATCATCCAAGTACCATGCCGCATCCACTTCAGAGTCTAGCTCCCAGGTCGAAAAGCCATTCCCTAAATAACCGAACCTGTTCCCCCGGCTACCATTTGCGGCACTGTCGTAAACGAAATCCCAATCCTCGGCCCTTAGTCGCTCTAGCATGTGGAAGAAATGGATACGGCTTCCAGGGTGAAGCGCCGTCACGGAACCTTCAGCTCGCCCGCCCTTGAACCACGAACGCGTGCCGGTGACGGACATGGCAGTGCGTGGGAAAAACGCTTCGGTGTAAGCGCTGTAGTCGGCAACGGCAGAATCTGATGGGCAAGCAGCTTTGATCTGCTCTGTCTGACATTTGTGAATCAGACGCGCCATGTATTTGGCAATGTGCTCGGTGAGCGTGAATACGCTGCCATGACCAATGGGTGCGTTGGGTCCAAGGAAGGCTGTTTCAGTTAGAGAATGTCAGTAATTTTTCTTAGCATTCATGTTGTGGTGAACACTGAGGGTAATTTAAAGATCCGCATCGGGTGAGAGCTTACTCAGGTAATTCGGAACGCCTGGCAGCGCAACCGACATATAACCTTTAGGTGTTTCGCTCCGCATCCGATCCTGTACATTGCCGTTTCGACCCACAAGGGGGAAGCGCGGACAGAACGAGTTGTCGAAACCGGTGGCACAGATGATCGTATCCAGCTTGATAATCTCGCCTGATGCGAGCTGTAAACCCTCAGGCACCGCCCGAACGATACCATCGGTAACCACCTCTACATTAGGAGCACGTAGGCATTCAAGATACCCAGGTGAAGGTGTGAGGCGGCGACTTCCGAGCGGATACGTTGGAATCAAAGCCTTGCAGAGTCTTTCGTCGCCGCCGAGCGCAGCGGTCATGTATTGCTGAATGGCTCCTGTGGCGAACTTGTGGATTGGATGGTTTTGTAGAAGCTAGGGTAAACTCTCGTCAATTCATGATTCTTTCATAATTACAGTGTAACCAAAATGGAAATTGGGATCCCGTACAATAGGGTAAAATCCGCTCAAGTCTCTCTCGACGGCCTTAACAAACTTTTTGTAGAAATCGGGGTCGGCCTTGAACTTCTCGATCTGGGCCTGCGTAAAGTTCTCCTTTTCGTCGAGTTCGATCTCATTTAAAATTTCCTTTGCTGGTCCACCCATGGCTTTCATACTGTAAAGTCGGGGTGGCGGAATCCACGAGGGCGTGCGAATAATGTGATATAGTTTCTTCACGCCTTTGGAACATTAGCTGGTCAGCTTCTCTTGGGGTTTGAAGAAGGCATACTTGGTTGAATGGCTGGAACCACTTGGATTCCGGATGATCCGTTCCCAATCACAGCTACAGTCTTGTCTTTGTATTCGAAATCAGTCGGCCAATGCGCCGTATGGATGAGCTCGCCCTGAAAAGTGTGCAGGTCTGGGATTCCCGGCCACTTCCAGTTGCTATAATCCAGTCAGCTTCGAGTCAAATAGTAGATGACCCCCACCCTGGTTTAACGTACTTGAGAATACCGGACCCGTCAATTATGAAATCGGCCTCGTCATGAAACTCCTCTCCTGTCTGTAAATTCCGCACCCTCAAGTCCCAAGTTCCTTTAGTCTCCTGCCACCAAGCTCCCACAATCTTATGCCGTAATCGGATCGAGTCGCTCATGCCTTCTTCGTCACAAACTCGCGCCAGATATTCCCCGATTTCCTTTGCTGGCGAAAAGAAGTTGGACCACTCAGGGTTAGGCCGCCATGAAAACTGATAGTTGTGGCTAGGTACGTCGCAGCGACAGTTGGGATAACGGTTCTCTAGCCATGTGCCTCCAACGTCGTCGTTCTTCTCGTATATCACCAAGTCGTAGTTTCTCAAACTTTGGCGCAAAGTGCGCACCAGGTTGATTCCGCTAGCTCCCGCGCCGATACCTACAATCCTGACGTGTTTGACGGTTCCCAGTGGCTGCTCTCGGATGGTAAATGACCCGGAGTTAGCACCAAGACCGATCTTTTCATTTCTGTGAAATGTAGATCCCATTGTCTCATTATTGGTGGTAGGTCTGGCGAGGGGCTCGTGTATAGTTATGGGATTGTGGAGAGCACCAATACAGGACGACTGCACAGGATCTTGGTGTTTCTCGACGACGAGCATGGTGTATAGCTCTTAGTGGTCGCTTTTTTTAGTCGGCAGAGTGAATTATGCGATGACTTAAATATACGTAGATAGTGCCTTGGTTGGGATACCGGCGGTCTTTCGGAATATCCACCGCTCAATGGCAATGAGCTGTGATGAGATAGAAGCAAATTCCGTGACCAAGAACCAACAGCGACTAAGAAGTGTCGAAGTTTACCAGATATCAGTCACGAACAGAAGTGCTTTACCTAGTGTAGTTACTGCTGGAGGTCAATTGACAAGCAACTTGACGAACGCAGTGGGCGATTGCAATCCAGAAGCTGCTATCGTGGTGACGGGACTATCATATTTAACATCACGCCCTATTCCATCCATCCCTAATCTGACGGTACTGAGTTACGGATACCGATTATTGCAATTCGCAAGGCCCATTCTGCATGATTGAGGAAGCAGCGGAGCAAGTAACAACACATAGCCGCCAAGCGCCTGCAGCGCTATGCCCTTGCCTAGGTACGAGTTGGTTCTTAACCCTGGGTATCGAGAGACTCATTCCCAGTGCAGAAGATGCGTGTGGGACTCTCGGAAAATGGTCCATACCTTCCTTGCCCGTACTCGTATAGTACTCGGACCAGTCTAACCCGTGAGCCCGGGCTAGCCTGCCCTGCTCACATCTCCATGTGCCAAACGGTTCCGTTCGTTGATTTACGACATTAAGTGGGCACCCGCTCGGCAGCTTGCGAAGATCATTTTCAGCCAGATCGCCACGAGCGGCGGCAGTGGCTTCGGTTGGGAGCGGAAGTGGCTAAACAGTTAGAACAGCTTCAAACCTGGCAACTTACGTACGCTAGCTTTGCGCAGTTGGCAGTTGAAACTACTGTGTAATTATCTGCGATGACCGAATCCAATTATCAGCAAGGCTGAAGACAGTCATGGCAATTCTGTCTCATTCTGTACCTCGAGGGCCGGTCCGTCAGTATTGTCAATTGCATTCTATCAGCAGATGGAGGCACAATATGCCATTCGGTCGCCTGCCGATTCAAGGTTTGACGGAGAGGTACTGCACCGTATCAGCTCCTCTTCAGCACTTTTCCTCGCCTCCCATTCCTGTTTATTCAGACATCTCGACGCGCTTCGTAATCTCACCAATGACGTTTCCCACATGGCAGCGACCGTATTTGTATACCCCCACACCTGCAAACCTGTGAAAACGTGGTTTGCTCGCGTTGGAAACCCTGGCTTCCCGCTCAACCAAGATAAGAGCCCATATCAGCCGTGTGATTAGGCTTGCGCGGGAAGCCCACCATCGAAAAACGCCGCCACGCGCAAAAGGGCGAGTGCACGTTGCGCTGGATTGCTTTACTCGGGACAGTGCTTCAAACTTCGTACACAGTAGTTACCAGTACTGTAGCCTGTAGGTAACAAGTTTCTTCTTCGCAACGTCGCCAATCATGTCAACAATGCGTAACTGCAAGGAAGATCATGGGAATGCTGTACAGTACATGGCAAAGCCGGAGAAGATTGAGTGGATTCGTTCTGCACAACATGCTTGTGTCGATCCAAGAAACACCGTAGTACTTTTTATTCCGGGCCCTATCTACCTCCCAGCATTGAATTCGTCCACCCAAGCGCTCAAGTTCCTGCTGGCAATATCATACTGACATAGGAGAGAGAGGATTCAGGAGTAAAAAAAGTCTCCGCGACTACTACGAAGTACGCCACCCGGTTTAAATGTGTTGAGCACTTGACGGTCAGCTTTTCCAAGCATGACCGATGTTACGTGGTAGCACCAGTAGTCACAGGCAATTTCTGCACAGCACCATGGTGCCTACCCAACAGCCATATGAGAATACGGTATCTCACAACCAGAAAACCGCCCCCCTTGTTTGTCTATGACCTTACCTCCCAGAGAGTTGCTTTGGAGAGAATGTCGAGACACCGGTACAACATTGCCGGTGATCCAGCAACTACCAAATGGCAGACTACCAACCAGCCACCATACCTGCTCGATGATACGCCTCCAGGCCTGGTTGGCTTTGCAGGGATCCTCAAAAGTCTCAGGTTACACATGGCGCTGGACAACTGCTCCATCGTCGCTGGGCACAATGGCAACATACTGTCATTGGCGAGTCAACAAGCTCAAGGAGCATGTTGCTTGATAGGGTTTCAGGTTAGCTATCTCTTGCTAATAACCGTGCAACTATCGAGACCATTGATGACATGTACTGGCAGGCTTGAGGTCTCATTGAATATAATGATGTAGTATCCCTGATACCTCGCCTTGTCTGATTCGCACATTTACTATTACCATGCTGGGTGCAGAATGCATGGCCATCCGAGTTCCTTGACCCTGAAGGGGCACTGAACCGCTTTCGGTGTCACTAAGTTGGTAAAATATTCACATACCAAGGACAAATGAAAAGACAGGGCTTCGGCGATTAGGAGACTTAGACACAGATCCTGGTCATCTGCAACATTTCGACAAACGAATTCTAGCGATAGAAGCCGCAGTAGTACGAGGCCACTTGATCTTGTGGATCCGCCTAGTTGGCGCTAGCTAAGCAGATTTCTAAGATAAAGCCGCTCAGTATGGCGTGCTATTTGCAGGAAACAGTGCGCCGTGGATGGAATGGTAGTACAATTAGCTGTACTGACTATCGATATCTCTCGAATCGCATTCAAAAACTATAAAATGATACCCAGCTCCCTAAGGTTTAGGGAAGCTTCTAAGTCTACACGAAACTGGGCTAACCAGGGCGCGTACTCTCCCGGTACCTCCACGAGTTCTCAAACGCAGGATCGACAAGGGTTCAAAACGAGTGCTGGGCCACATAGCCTAAGCTAACTCTTAGTTGTATCACATTACCAGGCGGCACTATCCTATAGATCCGCCTGGCTTACATAGGTTCACGTAGTGGACACCCACGACAGAATCTGCCCTCGTCATATAAGCAATAGTACTGGGGTTCAATTCCCTAAGGGCGCGCGACCGAGCGAGATTCTCTCATGGATTCGTTCAACAGTATTCGGCCCTCGCCCACGGAAGTTTCCACTATGAAGACTCTCCAAGAGTTTCTCCGCCTTCACCGAATTACGCCTATTGGAAACCATACGAAACCGAATGGCAGGTAGATGAGGCGATCGGAACACTTGATTCGCGGGCTTACGAGGAAATCCTACCGCTGTGCGCATGCTGATGGATGATCGGGGTGGGGAAGGTAGAAACCCAGTCTTGGCGATCCGCATTTCGATCCTAGTGCGGCTCCTCCTCTCGTTCACCAGCCAAGCGGAGCCAGTTCTCTAACGCTCCTCATTCAGAAGGACCAGCATCCTGGGAGTAGGATTCGTAGCTGATAATAGACAGCGGCCTGCTACGCAACGCCATCATTGATAAAGCAAGTTTTGCCGATAGCACGCACTCAAATCGAAAAGGAACTTGATGAGGAGAACAGCGGTTTTGACTGCACGGGCGTGCTCATGGTCACGACCGCAATTTTGGCAAACGTATTTCCCATACAATGGAATTGAGACTTTTTCTAACAGTGTATTTAGGCCTCCTCATTGTCCCACTGCGCTGACGCGTCGTACGCGTCCACCACCCAGCGGTTGGTCACAGCGTTGATCCTCTTGGCATAACTCTTTCGCGTAAACACGTGCTCGAGAAACATGATGGCCTCGCTCTTTGGTTGCTGCATATGCAGCACACTTGACGGGTGAATGAAAACCTCCTGCTTTGTCTCTGTTGTCAGATACTTCCCGTTTGGCATCAGCAGGGCACACTTGGTGGCAAACCCGGTCAAGAAGCATTTTAGCAGCTTCTCGGCTCGCTCGGGTGGAAGTGGGACAAAAGGTTGTGGGTCTGGCAGCGGTTTCTTGGAAAGTAGACCGTCCTTCTGACAAAGTGTGCGCAGTTGTCGCCGAATCTCGAGCGCCTGTCGCATATTGCGCATGTTAATCTTTCGTTTGCGGCACCATTCATTTCTATCGGCGTTTTCAGCAGTATATTGCTGCATCGTAGTCAGATAAGTGAGGATATCGCCCTCACGACGATGCAGCGAGTTTCGGGCCTCCTCTATGTCTTCTTGCTCGTCCTCTAAAAACAATCTGTGGAATATCTCGCCCGAACTTAGAACCGAAATCACGTCGATAGCCTCGAGCATGCAATCGAACTTAGGATCACCTGCAGCTATGAGGACGCGCCCATACAGAGGCGACACGGGCAAACAAGCTAGCTTCCTTCCCACCTTGTTGATCCGCCCCTGTCCATCAATAGCACCCAAGTCCACGAGTGCCATCAAACCCTTGCGGACGGACTCTGGTTCCGGAGGGTCTATGAAGGGAAATGAGCCGATATCTTGAATACCATAGGCCATCATCGTTAGAATAGCTCCCAATATATCATTCCGTAGGATCTCTGGTAAGGCCGCCTCATTCAATTCGTCGTAAGCCGTCTTTGTGTAGAGCCTGAAACATTTGCCGGGGCCCTCACGACCAGCCCGACCCATCCGCTGGAGGGCAGATGATTTGGAGATTGGTTTGGCAAGGAGAGTCTCAAATCCCAGTTGAGATCGGAACTGCTTGACCTTAGCTTTGCCGGAATCGATAACGTATTTTACTCCAGGCACTGTGACTGAAGTTTCGGCAATGTTCGTGGCCAATATAACTTTTCGTGTGAACTTCTTGGGTGCCGGCTGAAATGCGATTTGTTGAGCTTGGATAGACAGTTGACCGTAGAGAGGACAAGCGAGAAGCTGCGGTAGATCTGATGCAAGACCTGCGCTGTACTCCTCTATGCGTTTCTGTGCTGACTCGATCGCTTCTTGGCCAAGAAGGAAAGCTAGGATGTCGCCAGGAAATGGCTCTTGCTGATGAATTTTGGTTATTTGGTCAAGTAGTGCCTCCTCGATATCGGGAACTTGCTCGGACGTGTATTCGAGATCAACAGGAAACTGGCGTCCTTTGATATGGATATAATTTACCGGCACACATCTCGATGGCGTCACTCTATGACTCTGAGCATCGCCTTCTTTGTCTTCTTCTGTGTACTCCTTTGAGAAGAAATCACGCACAACATCTACTTCCGTCGTCGCGCTCATGATGACAACTTTTAATGGAACACCGCCCCGTCCTGACTTGTCTCCAAAGACGATCTTCTTCAGAAACCCGGCGATCAAGTCAACATCTACACTTCTCTCGTGGATTTCGTCAACTACGACAGCGCTGTACTGCCGAAGATGAGGATCGCGCAGCAGCTCTTGAAGGAGCATACCCTCTGTAAGATATTTTATCTTGGTACCCTTTGGGATATTGTGGTCGAACCTCACAGAGTACCCGACGTGGCCCTCAGGACGAGGGACAGTTCCAGATGGTTTTAGGGGTGTCCCCATTTCCTGCGCAACTCGTGTGGCAAGTGTGAGTGCTGCGACTCGCCGAGGTTGAGTCACAGCAATGATACCGCCGACGGAAACCGTCTCTTCTTGACCGCCGGGAGACGCAACTTTTACTGGTTTTCGGCGACACCAGCGCTGGTTGCATAGAAACTGCGGAACTTGGGTACTTTTTCCTGAGCCCGTTTCGCCCGTGATAAGGAGAACATCATTGTCCTTTGCAAGGCTTTTGCATATATCGGTCCGCAGGTCCCAAATTGGCAGCGCCTGACGCGCTTCAGAGTATGCTGTATTCAGTGTATTCGGGCTAATGGTTTGGTTTTTGGGCGCACGCGTTATCGGTCGCCTGTAGTTCGAGGAGGAGGCGGCATCGTTGAGGTTTTCGATGATGTCCTGATTCTTTTCCACTGCTGCTACTGATGATGTGGCATCGTTGGAATTGTTGATAGCATCACCATCCTTGTCCGCCACTGCTGGTTTCGGTTTCTCCCGAAATATAGCCCTAAAGTCGACTACCTTGTCGCCGACTTGAAATAATCCTGGCTCATGACTCCTCTTGCGTTTCTTTCTCGGATGCTGATCGGCCATCTTCTATCGAATTAGTATTCAGAGGCGTGCTATAGAAAAGAAAAGGGACCAATCGGTTCCGAGTTGTGGCGGCGTATTTGCTGCAAAATTTGATCTTATCTTGGTACCATAGACTTCGGTTGCGAGACTTTGATGCAAATAGCAGTGGAGAAATTAAGGGGTAACGAAGATGTTAAAAAGATAGCGTGATAGTGAAGATTTCAAGATGATGAAGGGCTAAATAATGAGTGGCTGTACGTTCAGGTGAGAGAAAGCTTTGTAGGCACACGCTCTGAATCCGGATATATCGGACTTGCGTTCGCTCAACTCTGCGGTGGCTTGTTATCGTGCAGGGCACTTTGCGATAAGCATAGCAGTGCCACACCGGTACCAGCCCCGTACATACCAGATGTTGGACGTGATCTAAGAAGCGAAGATGTGGGATTTGAGAAATTAGAGCCAATGTCATATTCGACTGGTTCATGATGTTTATGCTGCACAAGTCTCCAAATCTTATGAACCAGGCATATAGCTCATCATGTATTTACGTATAAATCTACGGTCTCTCAAAACGTCGGTGACGTTTAGGTAGAGCTGGCGAAGAATCGATTTCGGCATTCCGTGGCTTCTAACGGCGACCAAATCTGCAAACGAGCGCAATTTTTCTTCTTTAACAATTCTTTAACAAGGCTTCGAAAGGTTACTTTTCAGCTAATTTTACACGATCTAAATTTGTTAAGGGGTTAGGCTGAGCTGCTTATTGGTCCAGTCTGTAAAGGACCATTGCAATGGGCCAACTTTCTCCATGCATTTATCATCATCATACCATATTCGCTTCTCAATCCACTCCTTGAGTCAATTCTCTTGGGCAACATGGCTAACAGTCGCTCTCAGGCTCCCGCTTCCTACCTGCGAATTCTCTGATGTACTCTGAGCCTAAGTCTGTGAAGCAGCCAGTGCTTTCGTAGTCCCCAAATCATGATGGAGCAATATAAGGCCTATCTGCGGTCTTCATGGCAGTTTTACACCGGCAGTCCTCATCTCTACCTCGAATGCCTCATGCAGCCCAATCTTATTTCTCTTGTTGATTATTCGCGTGTGATTAGACAGGGCGATAGACTTTAACGTACACAGAAATTACAGTGCGCCCTTGACTACCACAGTGTGTGCAAAAGGGGAATGGTCTTCTCCGCGCCACATTTCCAGTGGGTATTGTACCGTGTATTATCCATGCGAACTCCACTGTGCTGCTTTCAACTGCTTTAGCATGCAAGTTGGAGACTGCATGGAACTTCGCGCGCACAGCAGACAGGCACTTCATTAGCCCAATGGGCACCATTCATCCCTTGCGAACTGTTGACTGTACCGATGCTATGCCCGATGCAACCGTCGCAATACCCGTGTCTGTAGGGGTTCTGCGGCAACACTTCACGTGACCTTTTCGACGTCTTCGCAGCGATTTAGCAGTGGAGTGGAGACGCTGCATTGCCACAGCGGATATTCGACGACTCGCAGTAGCGACGACGGACATACAAACCTACTGCCTGACGAACTCGGATCGGTATAGACGGGCTTGTGACAATGTTGAATTGCGGTAGTCTATTGATTGATTTTTGAAGTCAATCCTCGATTCGAACTTCGTCCCGCGCCAGGTGCAAAGGACCCCTTTCTCGTCTTCGGCGAACTGATCCTGGCTGTAGCACTTGCATACGACATCCCCTGAACTGCAGACGAACCTTGGGACACTTAAATTTAGATGTCCCAAAAAGTTCATCTGCAGCCTAGGAGATAGGGGCAACAAAAATTCCTGCTCTGTACCATATAACATGTATTCAGGATTGCTTTGCGGACATCGGTAATACCCGCTCACACAAGGAGCGCATTCGTGCTGTCCACGTCGTGGATTTTCAGGGGCTCGGTAGGGCTGCGTTTCGTTTAGGTCGCATCTTCCTATTAATCATATTGCCAATTGTTATCAAAGATTTTCTTGGTTGCTGTGCTTGGAAAACTGGTGTTAGGTAAGGTTTTCAGACTGGGAGCCGCAGAGGATAGGCTTATTCACTGGTAAGGAACTGGCCTATCGTTACGTAGAGCTATCAGGAATTATTTTCGGTCTCCACTCAGCTGTTCTCTCTCTGCCCAGCATTATCTTCGTCCATTCAATTGTCAATTTCACCGTTCGAGTTCATCACCGTGTCATTCGAAAGCTGGACTTGCGTCGAGGCGTGGTCAGAATTTGTTCTAGCATCGTAGGTTGTGTTGTAGACGTATGACAGTAAGGCGCTTGTCATCGTAGAAAGAGACCAAACCCAAAAAGAACGAAACGAAGCCAATTAACTTGGTGGATGATGTCCAGAGCCACGTAGACTTGCTGCTAGCTTGCTTCCAAAGTGTGGTTCCCGTGTCGATCGACAGCAGACGGTCCCGAGGGCTACGACGTAGATACGGGAACGTAGCCACAGTCAAGTTATGACGTCTCGTTGATTGTTTCAGGAGGGCGGCTCGCCGATGCTGTCTTGATAGTCGATGGAAAGAGCGTCTGGGAGGCACTTTCCGGGGCACGTCGTGGTCGTCTCGCAAGACGTCTGCCACGCTCCTGACTGTTGGATATGGGTTACGAGGCGCGAGAATCATAGAAGACCAAGTGAAGACTCTCTACCCCCTGATCTGAGTGTCGAAACCGCCGTAAGGACGACCATCATCACCGGGCACCCAACCTTAGGCCTCGGTCTCAGCCACCACCCTACATCACGAATCGCTCGTTGGTTCCAACTTCAATGGAATCAGCAGGTCTGAATTACCTTAACCGCCAGGTTTGACCCAGACCCAAGTCCTTGAGACGTATTTATGTTACGCTCGTGGTTGGCAAATGTTGCCAAACGCGTCTCACGATGCCAGTTAATGAGCACGTTGCCATCGAATACTCTACTACCACGACCTCCGCCATCTCCAAAGTTTGTCGGATGATACTATGCAACTTAGCGAATCTTTTGATCTACCACGCTCCCAATTAAACCCAACACGCAACAACATATTCCCCCAGACGTCCATTTCTACTCATTCTCCCACGCCGACCTGCTGGCGCTACCGCCTCAATTTACAGGCTCAAACTCACTGATACGTATCATTCATGCACCTGGACGTAAAAAATGTATTTCTAATCTGCTCCAAAGTGGCTAGAGCATGAAGGTAAGCAGCGTAAGCTTGCCCGTAGGTCCTAGCTTCCTGGGCGACCATTAAAGAAATTCTCCCCTCCACCCGAGCTTCGCTGTCTCCTTCTTCCTTCCTTCTCCTTGCTCAGCAGTCTTCAGCAATGTCGTACCGCAAAGTTTTGTCTCATGCTTCGGCCCTTCGGGGTCAGGGTACTAGTTCCTATCTCACTTCGGCCCTTAGCGGTCAGGGTGCAAGTTCCTATCATGCGTCGGAAGGACCTTCTGGTTCGATCCGCGCCTCTCATGCGATGGAAGGGTCTTCGGACTCGGTTCTCGCTTCTCTTCATGCGTCGGAAGGACTTTCGGGTTCGGTTCGCGCTTCTCGTTCTCATCTCGCCACTCACGATTCTTCAATTCATCACTTTTCTTTCTCTTCCTCCTCCTCCTCTTCTTCTTCTTCTTCTTCTTCTTCTTCTTCTTCTCGTCCGATTCGTCACTCTTTTGTCTCTTCTGGCGCTAAACGTCCCATCAAGTCGAATCAGTCGTCATCACACTCTTCACGGCAACTCGCATCGAACAATGGATCGTCACTTTTTGAAGGCGCCAAGTTCGACGACGACGAGAATTACGATCCTTACGACTAGACCCAGTCCTCATGGGACTCTGCGATTGTCATCTTGGGAGCTCATCGAGTTTACGAGGATGTTCTCGAGGATTCTGTCGTTGGGGGTGTTGAGGATGCTCGGGATCTCTTCCTCCGTCAACTGAGGGAGGAGCGAAGGAAGGCTCGACAGGAGCTCGATGAGTTGGCGGCGATGCGATCATCAACCCACGTCAAGAGCAGCCCCTTGGGATATTCGTCTTTGGATGCATCTTCTTTGGGGTCGCCCTTGAAAGCAATTGGGGGAGTGAAGCCCGATGCGACTCGGACTATCGACTCATCAACTGACTACGACACTGTCGATTCTGGGGTCGCAGAGCCATGTTTCATGGACAGCTCTGACTTCGACTCCACAGACTACGACAGCGTGTCACACATCGAGCCGACAATTCTCGTCGAAGATTGGTCCTCAGCGTCGATCTCCTAGGTGGGTGAAGACGACTGCAGGACCTTCGATTTCCGGATGCATGCTCCGGAACCGTCCACTCTTTCTTCCGACTCTTTCCATGGGGGTCTGCCCGTGAGTGAGGAGGAGATTGAACCTTGTTCCTCGGCATCGAAACGCGTCGATTATCTCGCCAGTGATGAGTCTGCGGATCAGTCTGCGGATGAGTCTTCGGCAGATTTCGACCAAGCTTTCATCGACGTGGAGTCTGAAGGTTCCTCTTCAGCGTCAAGCTCATTCGTGGGTGACGACGACTGCCAGACCTTCGACCTTCCCACGTCTGCTCTGGAACCTACGGAGCTCGGCTCCTCGACCGGTCGTTATTGGTCCGAGGAGGATGGCGTCGATTCTGTCGACGATGATGAGTCTGCAGACTTTGACGAAGCCTTCATTGCAGACGAGTCATCGGCGGAATTCGACGACGCCTTCATTGACACAGAGTCTGAAGGCTCTAAGTCGTCGACCCTTTCATTTGAAGGGGAAGACGACTGCAGGAGCTTGGATCTCTCTGTATCCACCTCTGCACCGACTCGACCCTCGTCATATGACTTCTATCCAGATCTTTCGACGATCATGGAAGTCACCGAGACCTCAGACAACGACGACGGCGACGACGACGACTGGGAGTTGATGGAGACCAGTTTCGTCTGGACGCCCGAGGACATTGAGGAATGGGCCGAGTATGTGGACTGGTCGTGGCGACTCCGAACTCACTCACTCAAGCCAGCCTTGCTCCGAGCAGTCAACACTTTCCGAGAGCTCTTGTTCCTCCCGCGACTCCGACGACTTGGTTGTTGATCCCCTTGGGGATGAGATGGACGGCGGTTGGGTCGTTCTTCGCGCCAGCATCTGGAGTCAGGAGGAGTTGGAGGCGCACATTCGTGCAGAGCTGGCTGCGGAGGTGGAGGAGGCGGAGAGGGAATTCTTCTTGGAGGAGTCGCTGGTTTCGGAGGCTTCGGAGGCTTCCGACGTTTCGGCGGCTCTGGTGGTTCCAGGGGCTTGGGTTGAGTCTTCGGATTTCCCAGAGCCTGCTCCCAAGAAGATGGAGCCCTGTGGGAGGATGGGTGTCTTCGTGACTGGTGTCGTCCTGGGGGCTGCGGCTGTCGCGGCTGGCGTGGCTTTCCTTTGGTCTGGGTGGTGAGGGGTGGTGAGGGGTGACTGTGGATCATGGTGTTGGGGAGGATCGGTCGGGGCGACGGAGTAACGACGGCTACATCATGTCTAGTGATTGTACAAAACAGGTAAGTGACGTCCCCCTCCCCCCCCCCTTCTTTTTTATTTAGGCAGACACAAGGTTTCAGTGGCGACGCGCCCGGCAACGGTATCCGGTATGAAATAAGTGAGTGCAACCCCCCCCCCCCTCCCCCCGGTTCGTTTTTTTATTTCTAGAACAGTGGACTGTGGCTCGTATAGGATGGAAAGCCTCCGATAGCGGTGGTCGAGGTTCAAGGGAGGGATGAGGGCTTCGAATGGTGGCGGTGTGTGACATATCATATATCCGTAGGTTTTCTTTGTTTTTCCTTTGTCGTCGATATCCGCTAACCCCTCGGTTCCATGGCTCCGTATGGGAGCGTGGAGGGGGGGGGGCAGTCAGTTGGATTCAGTTATCGGTTGGGTGGGTAGATTGGACGGCGGGCTAGAGAGTGAGTTGGTGGGTGATGAGCGATGAGCGATGAATTTGGGAGTGGTGGTCCCGCGAAACCCAACGGACGTGTCTAGGCATGGGATCAGGTGGTACTGTACATATCTACTGGCATAGACCTTTCTTTATCTAATGTGCATGGCTTGTGAGACTGCGGGTCTTCGTATCACCAAAACCGCAGGCACCATATTCGTAGCACAGTAGTAGTACATGTTTCTACGTCAGGTATTGAGGAACCGCTTGTTGAGCCTTGCACAATGCACCTCAAAGCCCACAGATTGAACTCAGATGTGGCACATCAATAACTCGAAGGATTGCGAACTTTGTCAACACATAGCAGATAAATATTTTGGGTCGGCGACAAGGCATGACTAGTTCGCATCCGCCATACATTCAAGCAGCTTGATCAGCCTAGTTGAACGTAATCACCATCGTTTTTCACCCCCTCGGCTGATGGATGGATGGATGATATACGAACAAGATATACCAGATGCTCAACTTAAATCTTATATCAATCAATGCAGCTTGATTTTGGGCCTCTGTTGGCGCACGAAAATCTCTGGCTTCATCACCATCATAATCTGTTATTTTAGTACGCAAACGAAGCTGACACACGCAACACAGGATAGGGCGCAAAATATTCATTCATGACATAGTTCTACCCGTAACTATAATAAGAGACCGCGTGACCATTGCCCATCCCCATTCCCATCCCCCCTATCCAGAGCAAAAATCATGTTCCCCCCAGTATTCATCTCATGTCCATGCAACATGATAGTGGCCATGATGCTATGTTCTATGGTCCGTCGCACTAACAAAGCTTGCTTAAATGTTTGGTCCAGCGGGTTTACCGGATACGCTTCAGTCTTTCCGTGTTCAGTCTGGCTTGTGTGTCGACACGATCGCTCTATAATCATAAATTAGCAGGAATATTTAAAAAAAGAGTAAGATGATCCAAACATACCTTCTCGCCCATGGTCGTCATCAGCTTGTCCTGACTATCAAGCGTCTTGCCCATCATCTGGGCCACGGTATGAAGGGTGGACACATGTTGGGCTGTACGACCCATGGCGTCATCTAGGCGATCCTCTGTATTTCCTCCCTCGCCGTCTTCGTCCGAGTCGTCCTCAAATCTAAACTTGCTTCTCTCGGCAGCGGTAGAGCGGTTCCACTTGGCATTGCCCCGCGCATCGTCGATCTCCTTGAAGCTCTGCTCCATCTGAGCGTTTTGCTGAAAGATTCCCTTGCGTGCAGCATCGCGCATATCACGGTCAGACTCATGCTGCTCCGTGATCTTACGCTCGAGCTCAGCATTGCGGCGGTTGGAAGTAAAGGGATTGTTGACGTGGACGGCGAACATGCTACGGTTAAGACTCTTGAGCTTCTTGGTCTTGTCATCGGCGTCGCGCGTGGAGATGCTGGCTTTATCGAGCAGCCCATTGGTATATTGCAGCCGTTCGCCCTGAGCACCCAAACGGGCGTAGGTTCCCAAAGCAGTCTCGACGGCTTGAGCAGCAATACGCTCCGAGTTCTCGGCAGACTGGGCGGAGGCGAGTTTCGTTTCTTTGATCTGGCGGCGGATATCGTCTACTTCGGCTTCTTCTTGCTCTTCCGCTGTCAATTCGCGCTGCTCGCCGTAGCCGCCGCCATAACCACCAGCGCCTGATGTTCCAGTACCACCGCCGCCATATGCCGTAGGACCTGGTTGCTGCTGGAGCTGCTGACGCTCACGGGCGCCTGAGAACAAGGCATCGCGATTGGAGTCGTCACTGTCGTTGCGACCCAATCCACCGTAACCTCCGGGACCACGACCGCCGGGTACAGGGCTGGAATTGTTATCGTAGCGATTGCCACCTCCGTAACCACCCGGGGCACCATATCTGTTAGCAGAGCCGTATCCAACCGGTCCACCGGCCGGGCTGTTGTTGTACGGAGGGGGGGCTTCGGATTGAGTGGAGTACGTGGACGCAGCGTATCCCGCTTTGGGGCCTGATGGGAGACCGCCGCCGGTGCCGCCAGGGGGGGCGCTCTTGTATTTGGCGTAGGCCGCTTGTTGTGAGGTCATTCCCGCGTATGGATCGGCCTGTTGCTGAGCATACGGATTGTCGGAAGACGACGAGTTCTTCTTGTTGCCGAATAGAGCAGCTCGGTTACCGTCGTCGTCATCGCCTTTTTTGCCGAACCTGAACTTCTGCATTTTGTACGGATTTCGTCAAGGGTTGTCGTGGGAAAGGAAGCGATTGGTAATGTTGGTGGTAGTGGTGGTGTATTTCGTAGACAAAGAATGGTAGATTGATTCCCTTACCAACCGATAAATATGAAGGGACGTGGTCTCAAGTTCAGGCTTCGGCCGTTACAAGTGCGATCTCATGTCAGCCTCTCGCTGCACATTGGACCCTGCCGGAGCCCACTGTACAGTAACTCCGAGTGGGGGCGGCCGTGCGGCAAGTCTTGGGTTCGTTTCAATTGGGCCGCTGTACCTGGTACCCTCAACGGTGATGCTGAGCCCTGTGGCGGTACGACACCAGGGCCAGTAGAAAATCAGAATCCTCTCTGAATCGTCAGCGTTGCTTGCGTCAGGACACGAGGCTCGGAATTCAATCCTCTCCTGGATTTTTTTCATCCAATCACATCGAGATGCGAACCAGTCTCAGCGAGCCTGCAGTCACGTGGAATTGGGCAAGATCATCATCTCCCACTCACTACTGTTAATCATCCCTGGCGGGAGATCAGAGTGGAAACTGCAAGTTGCCACTGCTGTACTGTACTTCTGCACGACGTGCCCCCTGCAATCTGCTAGGATGATGGCCTTCCTGATTCCCACAGCATGCGGCCGACCGCTGTGTCCTTGCTCAATTGATCCGAGCTCTTGGCCCGACCAGCTCACTGCTGTATGAAGATACAGTTACCAGTTCACAGACACATGGTCTCGTGATACCGCTAGAGGACTCATCGTTTGACTCACGAACGAGCGACACCGGCATCTTCAAAATTTTCGAGCATCTCGCGGGTCATGATATTTATGGCCTTGTTAGCAAGATAATATTCCCTTTGTCTCACTTTCGCTTCATCAGTTCGTTCGGTTTATCCCAACAGCGGTTTCTGAAACCAGCATGTCTACCATTCAAGGTTTAACTAGCAAAATCCCTTTCATGAAACCCCGGCCAAGATTCTATTATGGAATAGGAGCTCATTAGCTGCCAAGATCAATATCACTGTGATCTTCTTTCACAACAATAATCAACTAATAGAGACTCAGCATGAATACGGGTCTCCCAACCCACTAATTCATCTACCCTACTAACTGACATCCACGCTGTATTCCCTGACCTGGGCAATCCTCATCTAGCGTTGGCTCTGTACTTGGTTTGAATGTCATCAGACGTCACAGTCAACAACACGGACACAGAGCAATAGCATGATGGAGTATCGCCAGCCTGTACTGTTGTCAATACTAGGACCCGAACTCATATTCTTGATAAAATCAGGCCTCTGAACCCCGGTCCCTCGTCTCTGACAAAGTCAATCATAATCTTTCTAATTATGGCATCGTCATTATTCACCTTTCCCGCATCTGATCCCCGGCTGATCGTCTCGCCATGGTCTGCCCCGGCATCTGACGGCGAGTCACAGCAGGGCCGTCTGGATAAGCTGGAGAAGCTCGCGGCCGAGTCACAGGATGGGTCCGTTGAGTATAAACTCCATCTTCTCCTACGCCACCGCAGACCATACGATCTCTTGAGTACCGCTCAGGATAAGAGCATTCCTGGGTCGCAAGTCCGGTCTGCCTCTGGACCACTGAGCGGGAACGCATTACAGTCGCAATCCAAGAAACCGTCCCTGGCATACGCCCATGTAAATCGCCAGCATCGCCTTGAGCAGCTCACCACGCAACTTTTATGGCGCCTGCAGCAGTCGTGTCCGTACCATGGCAACCGGGCCAACAGCATGCAATTAGTCATTCCCAAGTTGCCGGAAATAGGCTCGGGGCAGGACCCGTCAGAACTGGAGAAAACGGCCCGCCTCGACCCCAGTCTGGAGGCATCAAATGGGGCCTACTATGAAATTGGAGTGGCGGACGATGGGACTTTGATCGGGCTCACCAAGGTCGAGATGGACGAGAGCATGGCCACGCTCAGGATCATGGCGGCCAGTCTAGGATGCCGTGCTGAAGTGGCCCGGATGATGACGGTAGGTCATTGCCAGTGGACTGAAGATGAGGAGACGACCCAAGAGAATCTCTGGGTCGCTGAGGCCTTTGTTTCTCCCCTATTGGGGCTGGAAGCTGACCCAGGGGATTCTCCGGGGCACAACAGTGGCGTGGCAGTCAAGACGGAGGCCTCATCAACGGAACAAGTCCGCATATCCATTACGGGACCCACAAACTCAGGTAAGACCACCTTGCTCGGCACTCTGGCCAACGGTACGCTCGACAATGGACGAGGGAGCAGCAGGATCTACCTCCTGAAGCACCATCACGAAATTGCCTCTGGGAAGACCTCATCCATCGCCCAGGAGCTCATTGGATACCGCAACGACAAGATCCTCAACTTTGCCGATGCCAAGATCGAGACATGGACGGACATTCATGAGATGTCGGAGGGTGGTCGCTTGGTATTCTTCTCCGACTTAGCGGGTCACTTCCGGTTCCGGCGCACCATACTGAGGGGGCTGGTCGGATGGGCGCCTTGCTGGACCTTCCTCTGTATGTCCTCCAGTGGCGATAATATGGAATCGTCTCTCGAATATCTCGACCTCTGCCTTAAACTGGACTTCCCGTTGGTCCTCGTCATGACGAAATGCGATCTCATGAACAGACAACGGCTCAAAGCCATACTCAGTCCCACTCTCTCCCGTATCAAGGCCGCAGGCAAAACCCCCAAAGTCGCACAATCCTCCACAACTGCCAACGACGGTGTGGAGCTAGCGGAAATTCCTCTGGCTCGACAAAAAGCAATCGACGAGGAAATCCTCAGCTGCTTCGGGAAAGCAGGCCAGACCAGCCTCGATGTCGTCCCCATCATTTTTACCAGCGCCGTCTCCGGTACAGGGATATCCACCCTACACGCTCTTCTAAGCAAGTTACCTCTCTCGGCCCTCCCCACAACCCCGGATCATGGCAGCCAGGATCTAGGCCAGCCCACCGCCGTCTTTCACATCGACGACAAGTACGAGCTCCAAGGCAGCGGCCTCCACACCCGCTGTCCCGACGGTACGCAGAACAAAGCTATCGTCGTCGCCGGCTACGTCGGCAAAGGCGCCTTGTCTGTGGGAGACAAGGTATGTCTAGGTCCCCTCCGCGCAAACGCGGAAGATGAGGAGTTAGAGCTGGCCCGCCGCATTCCGAGAGATTATCCGTCTCCGGAGAACAAACTCTCGTTTCCTTCACAGCGGGCAGCGCAACAGGGCGGTGGTCAGCAAGAATGGCGCACGGCGGTCGTTGTTAATGTTCGGAATTTGCGCTTACCGGTGCGGTCTCTCGAGGCGGGACAGGTGGGCACGATTCAGATTTTGCTTGAGGATGCGGGTGATAGGGATAGAAAGGAGAAAAGTTGGAAAGGACTAGTGCTCATCAAGCCCAACCACACTACCTTGGTCGACAACAACAATAACAACAACAACAACAACAACAACAACAACAACAACAACGACCACAGCAAGAGCAATGTTCTCAGGGCTGCCAACGGGTGTAAGGTCATGTTCACAGACGGCAATGTGGATGACCTCGCGGTCGGTACGGAAATGAACGTTTTTATCAATACGGCCAAGACGTGCGCGAGGATCTTGAAGATTACGCCCGTGGGAGATCACGATGAGGAGGATGATGACGAAGAGGAGATACGGATTACGGAGGGCACGGATACGCGAGGACGTCGGGGGTATGAGAAGGGTGAAGGGAAACGTTGCACGGTTTCCCTGAATTTTGGCCCGCGGAGTAAGGTTTGGGTGGAGGTCGGGTCGAGAGTGGTGCTGATGGATGGGGGTGCGGTGGCGCTGAGGGGGTTTGTGGGGAGGGTGGTGGAGGTGGTGCTGTGAGCTTGACAGCGTGGTATTCTTTTCTTCTTGAATTGTATCAAGTTATGGGTCTTGTATTTGCGGGGGCTGGGATGGGGCTGGGATGGTTATATTTGGCGTTGCAGTAGGGGGTATGATAGGTTTTTGTGGTAGCTTCAGCAGGCGCTTCGGGGATGTAAGAAACGTTGGTTCGGAGTGCCTGTGTGTTCGCTTGTGTCTTTGCTGTAGGTGCGATAGACTTGTAATCCTCGGCCGTGCAAAAGCACAACCACAAAGTTCGTTATCCATGTCTTAACCAGAGGATGAACTGGTAGAGTTTGATTTAGCCGATACTGCATCCCAGACATGTCGGCCAGAGAATACAGGCCCCGCTCCAACAGCAGCAAGAGCGGCTTTCTAAAAATGAAAACGCCGGACGCTCGTCAAGACCAGCCAAGCCGCTGGATAACGACATAATTCACGAGCTTGAATGACACTGTCAACCCCATCACCGCAAACTCCCAACCACATCATCCCATCATCCCACTACCACCCAGCCATCTCCCCCCATACCCCTACACTCACGCCCTGACCAGCCCATAAAACAGCGTCCACGTCAATATATACCCGGCCAACCCACCGAACAACCCGCCCGCCCAGAACTCGTACCTCGACCGGTAATAGCGACTTGTGTCGAACAGCCCCCCTCCTCCTCCTCTTCCTTTACCTCCTGCAGCGCCGGGGCTGGGTTTGGAGGCGCCGCCGCCGACGAGCGAAGTGGGCGCGACCCGGACGGAGTAGAAGAGCGAGGTGGTGAGCAGCGCGAAGGCGAAGTAGAAGAGGAAGCCGGCGTAGGACTCGAGGCCGAGGATGCCGGCGGAGACGCCGAAGAGGGAGGCGGTTAGGCTCTGCAGGTTTGTGAGGGTCTGTTTTTTTTTTTTTGGTTTGGTTGGTTGGGTTAGCACACGGGATTGGGTTGGGTTTGGGTTTGGGTTTTAGGATTGGCGGGGGG
>JAOYMO020148540.1:0-34601 GCA_025802455.2 Iodosphaeria phyllophila
TATCGATCCTAATGAACAAGCTAAACAATTAAATCAACGTAAACGTCAACAACAACAACCAGTTAGTCAAGATCCATTAAATATTCAAGATGGTACTTGGAATAATTTAGGTAACACGAATGGTGCTCCCCGGATAGTTTAGGACGTAGGCGCAACTATGAGTGAGGGTGAGGGTGAAGCAAGGGGGAAAGTGCAGGTACCAAGTGCCAAAAAACAGTAAAAGGTACTGAGAAGGTGCTGAGGTGCTGAGAAGGTGCTGAGGTGCTGAAAAGGTACTGAACAAGTGCTAATCGATACTGAGATATTCATAGAGTTTAAAAGATGTTACTGGTTCGAATTTTGAGAAGACCCAATAGCAGCGAAGGGGTTTCAGTGGTTCACTGCTCACGCGAGTGGCCCCAGGTGTATCTAGAGAGACGCACAAACGCAAGGACATGCAAGCATGACAGGAGGGGGAAAGAGGGAAGAGAGCCAGCCAGCCAGCCAGACAGACAGACAGACAGACAGACAGGACTTCCCGCTGATAGGGTAGATACGTAGAAGAACAATTGATGGAAACTTTGAGGCATCCGTGCCTCAGCCTAAATATTTACTGGTTCCTCTCGGTCTATGATTTTGTGATTCCTTCTGCGGGACAGGTGACGAGCGGTTAAATGAAATTGAAGATCAGGGTGAGAGAGAAAGAGATAAGGGATGGTGTCTCTAGAAGATATTTTCGATCATAGTCCACCAACCCTTTTCTGCCTCTTCAGTGAAGTCATCTGCAACCAAGCCAGAAGCAAGCCCCCGAGAGCATGTGCTTTCGTGTACACTCCAATCGACACGGGACTCGGGGCAGTTGGAAGCCTTCTGTGAAGCTTCTGCAAATGCCCAGTAAGTCGTTGTGTCTGAAATGACTATTGATTTTCTCCCTACGAATCTATCTACCAACGAACGTAACACTCAACATCTCGTACAACTTCTGATACATCGTCTGTTACACGTTGTGCCTCCTTTACATCGCTCGTGCTGCTTACTTAAGCGTAGCGGCTTATATAAGCGTGGATCTCCAGGATCCACAAGCGCACACAGACCAAGTGCGGTACAGTGGGAAAGTACCACTGGTACTTCGTAATCACCAGCTCAACGCTACGGTGATAATGGATATTAGGTGTCGGTGTGAAGTTCTTAGCCTCACCCGGAACATTGCGATCACTCTGTTTGTTTTATTTTATTTTGACACCTTGAAAATTCTTTACAACCTGGGCATGCACGCATCACAATCTAGTCAAGCTCACACACCACCATGTCGCACAGTCCGTGTTCTCCCGTTTGCACATATATCAAGCCTTATCGCGTTGCTGATCATTCATTCCACAGGCAAACGCAACACATCACGCGCCGTCTTCACGTCCTACGAGCGCACAGCCGCCAAAGCTGCCTGGGGTGCGACATCAGCTCGCTTGACGCGCGAGTCCTTCCTCCCCTTGGGAGCATGCCGCCTGTGTCTTGTCGAACCTGCTCTCGATCCCGTAGCCTGCCATCACGGCGATCTTTTCTGCCGCGAATGCGCCTTCGCCAACTTGCTAGCACAGAGGCAGGAGATCAAGCGTCTCGCTCGTGAAAGAGCCACTAGAGAGAAGGAGCAGCGAGAGGAAGTTGAGAGGAGACAGGACGAGGCGCGTGGGCGCGCGGTGACTGAGTTTGAGAGGGTACAGGCCGGACTTGATCGGGCAGGAAGAAGGAACAATACGGACGAAACGGATGCGCGAGGAGACTTGAAAGAAGAAAAAGAAAAAGAAGAAGAAGAAGAAGAACAACAACAACAACAACAACAACAACAACAACAACAACAACAACAACAACAACAACATCAGAAAGATCGCGGCACCAAGCGCAAATTCGAACTAGACTCTACCGAGCTCTCGCGCGTTGTGGCATCCGACCACTCCAAGGCTCGTAAAGCTCTAGATGAAGAGAAAAATGCGGCGAAACCAGTTCTGCCGTCCTTCTGGACGCCCTCCGTAACTCCCACGTCTAACTCGAAGGATACTCTACATGAAGTCGCCACCAATCTCAAGTCCGCACCTATGTGTCCTGCTGCGCCTATCGATAAGCCCCATACTTACTCACTGGCCTCGCTGGTGAGCGTGCATTTTGATACTGAGGCAGAGCGATGCATCTGTCCTGCTTGCAAGAAGAGCCTCAGCAATACTTCTAAAGCCATGTTGACAATACCCTGCGGGCACGTGCTGTGTCGACACTGCATTGACCTGTTCATGCTGTCCAAGGAGCGAGGGCACGGGCATGATGAGAGGGCGGAAGTGGAATTAAGGTGCTATGTGTGCGACACGGACCTGACTGATCGCGGGGATGAGGGAGACCCAAGTGGCGAGAAGAGTAAAGTGGAAGGTTCGAAGAAGAGAAAGGGGAAGAGCAAGGGCAAGGGAAAAGATAAGGAGAAAATCAAGCACGGATTGGTGGAACTAAGAAGCGAGGGTACTGGCTTCTCAGCGGGAGGCACGAACCAGGTGCAGAAGGTTGGTGTGGCTTTTCAATGCTAAGTACGAGGTATGGAATCCAATTCTTTATCTCTGTCGCCTTACAAGACAGAAAGAATCATATTTCGGACGCGGAAACGCCTATCCCTGAGCTATCCATCGGTCATGGGTCATGCCATCGAAGAGGAGTACAAAAAAAGAACAATTCACTGCGTGGTGGCAGTCCTTATGCATGAACACGGGGAAGTGGTTCCGTCGTGGTGGGGAGTGGAGCCAACAAGACTGAACTTGATATGGCATTCTCCTTGTGGAATTCAACTTGCCCAATACTGGGGGGGTACTATCGTACCTGCATACGACAGCAGCGGTATCCCCCCACCCTTTCCTAGTCCCCTGCGTCCTATGACCAAAACCATGGCAGTGTCTGTACGGCTTACAGCTTTGGCGCCTTGTGAGGAAGTTGTTGTGCCTGTCCAGCCATGCTCTACACTGTATTCCCTCAATCCCATCGATCGCAATGAGCTCCATGTCTTCGATTCCACTGGTCGCAAAAGGGTCAATTTGGAGACGACGCGTCAATTGATGGCGGATACCTCGCTTGTCGATGTAACAGTGACCGAGACAGGATAGACCATCCTGTGTTGAGAGAATATGGTGAAGCATTTTTCACGAGGCTTTTGCGTAATATCATTCTCTTGCCCTCTGGGAAATTTTTGCCAGGGTTCAATAGTCCATGCTCGTCTTTGTGCAAATATCCCTACCCGCTTTCTACAACGTAGTACATAGTAACTGCTGGGGGGATTGGTGCATGCACTCCATTTTTTTCTTCTGGGAAGTTTGTCGTTTCGCATTCCGCCCGCCGTCTCGATCATCGTCAGACCTCAACTTTTATAGCAGGAAACCACTAAGTCGCCAAGGAGTCGCTTGAACCATGGTGCTGCACAGTAATCCGAATTACAGTTCTCGGGGGGGGTGTATGGAATGTTGGACCGGTAATTACAGTACTCAGCCTATCCTGTCTGGCTAAACTGTGTGTCAGCTAATTGTGGGGCTTCGATGTTGCTGAAGATCCTTCGCTACATCACCACAGATCTTCAAACCAGTGAACTCGAACGAAGCTTTGGGCAACCAATTTTAAGAGAATCTCAATAATTGATAGTTTCACATCACGAGCGAGATGACGCTTTTCTCAGTCACTCTGTAAACCAATCTGGGGCAACGTAAGTGGGCTTAGTACCATGCGAGGCGAGGTGGAGAATGTGGTTGAAAAACGAGGCTACTTTTGGCCTGGTTCACTCGCTTGAATCATCCACAAACCCACAATCGTTTACTTCCAACCTGCATTTCTTGCCGTAAACGATGCCCACAGCCAATCGTCCTGAGTTCTTCAAAGGGCACACCGTAGTGCGTGCGTGAATGTCCAGATGTCGCCTTTTCATACCTCTGAGGACTACGACGCTAGCTTGCGACAGACCGGACCAAACCACACCATGGCCCTTCCCAGCGGGCCACTTCACGGATTCTCTGGCAGAAGAAGCACCGAGAATCCTAGGTAACCTACACAGTAGCCCTCAAGATGAGGAAGCCATTGCGAACGGGGGGTTCCTAGGCCAGATAGTCCCGGCCGGGGTCTTTTGGACCTGGAGGTTGAGGAAGTTCTACCGCAAGCAGCAGGTGTGCGATGTTCTTGGGCTACGGTTTTGCGACCGCGCCTCAACGGAGCTTCTTACCCAGCACTGCGCAAGGTGCAGCCCAAGTAAAGATCAATTCGGTTGCTACCCAATCGTGATCGTGGGAAGCCTTCTCAGCGGCCCAGGTGGCACTTTGGACCCCTCCCCCGTCTTGAGATGCGGACACCTATCTATTTTATGTCTCGGTGCGAGAGAAATAGGCTGGTGCTGTATTCACAGTCGCTCGATATCATTCAGTTTGCGTGTAACCTGCATTCTGGGAAAGCCACGCGTGAAACTTTGTGCATCGGACTGGTTGCTTTATGCGAAGATATAAACCCTGAGTAGTTACCCTCCTACATCACGTGAAAAGTGATGCGACGAACAGAGATGTGCCTACCACAGCGCCTACCCACCCTCTACGACTCGCTTACTTGGCATGTCAAGTGTTTAAAGATACAAATATGTTCGGTTCACCCATCGCTGCACGGCAAGCCTGATCGTCATCTCTCGTTCTTGATCTCCCATTCTTGATCTCTCATTCTCGCTCTAGTTCGTTTGTTCCATTATTGCTGCTGTGAAGCACCTCATCTATTTCACTCCGGATCCTCGAGAATCCCCCTCGACTTCAGCCATGAAAGGTCAATCCTCTGTCAGCATCATCTTTTATGCTTGCCTGTTATCTGGCGCCACCCTGGCCCGCGCTGTCGCACCGCACCATCCAGTGCGGCTTGACTCCCCAGACTTAGTGGAGGACAAGGCGTCATTGATCGATTATGCCTCCCTAGCGAAGAGGGGCATGGGAGACAAATCGGATACCGGATCTCAACCTAGGGGGTCACCGCGTCATGACCAGAATCGTAGCCCGCAAATTCAGGAACAGCAGACAGAAGGTACCGGAAGTGTACAGGGGTCAGTTACATATGAATCGCCTGTATGTGGACTCGTTTTCTTCAATATGAAATATTATATTTCTTGCTAACGCCGATTAAAGGAACAAATCAAGGAATCGCAGCAAAAGTAAGTCAAGGAATATGGAGCTATCCAAGATGCCTTGAGAGATGTTCGTAGCTCTGCGGCTGCAAGTAGACTCCTTCTCCTTCAATATGGAATATCACATTTCCTTCTAGCTCCGATAATAGGCCCGATTAATGGTATTAAGCGGTGGGAAAGGCTCAGAGCCCGAAGAGGGTAAAATACTAGAGAATCATGCAGCTTGGTTTGCGGATCACCTCAACCGCTTATCTAAGCTATATAAAAGAAATTATGGATTCATACTAGAATCTGACAAGAAACAGGAATCCAGGGTGATGAAAGCTATTGGGCCAGCCAGATCCGCAGAAAGTTCGATGGTGAATATAATAGAGATGCTGAGATTGTATGATCTGTCTATCCACGACCGTTTGCTGAATGACGAGACTATGCTAAGGGATGGCCAAAACCAAGTCGAAATATTAAAGAAACCGGTGCCAGACGAGGCCGACCTTCATAAACCTTTTGAAGAGTACGAAGATAGCGTTGGAAAATTGAGATCAATAATTAAGGATACGAGAGAAAGGACCACGGTGCGGATGAATGTTGCTACACAGTCTATGATCAAATAGCGTTGTCTGTCCGCTCATCAACAGCTCGAAATTCTTTGTTAAGGTGATCCCATACTTTTCTGACTTTTCGTATCAACCCTGATATTCCTGGTGGTTAGTAGAGACACGCTTTCTTTCCGATTCGTCTTTCCAGTTCTCGAGCCTATGTTAACCTCTGTAGATTGAAGATAGGCTCGAAAACACCAAGACTTTGGAGCATTCGTTCCAGGGTGGAATCCCAGGGGAGTTCCGAGTTCGATCGTGCTAGGTGAGAGCTGCACGGACTCCACACTAGTCGAATTTGGCGTCAACAGGATGTGTTCGTTCTAATTGGAGTTTTCAAGTACTTGTTCGTGCCAATAATTTGCAGCTTGCGTTAAGTTGTTTGGCTTGAGCGCGACATTTTGACAGGGTTTTTGTGTGGTAATTAGATAGAGATTGTTTTGCCCAAAGGTAGTACAGTGTCCGCTTCTCATTTCGGGTCAGGGTCGATAGTCAAAATATGTTTCTGTGCAACGCCGTGTTCACCAAGTCATTCATCTGATAGTTGGTGTGGCGATTTTTATTGTTCCTAGCTTCTTCTTGGTGGCCACGAGCCGCTGAACCTCAGAGTGGTTGAGGTGGCATAGACATGTCAGGGCCATATCAAGCCAGGGTCCACTGGCGCAAGGCAGTCCATTCCATCGAATATGGCAGCAGAGTTGGCTTCGAGCAGGCCAGCGATCAAGGTGAAGGTCTCCACAGAGTCAGGTACAGCAAGTCGCCGACCCTTCGTTCGCTTGTAGTACCATCTTTCTTGGTCCCGGAAATTTCCAAACGCCTTGCTGCATTTTTGGAGCACGTTAACATTATCTCCAACTTTACAGTCGAAAGAGTATAGCTGAAGGGTCTTTTGGCCGACAATTCTGCTCCCGAAAGAGCGATATGAAGAACACAACAGGAAAGGCATCATCGCCTGGGCTGATCTGCTCAATAATGACGGCAATAGTGACACACTTCCCGGTGGTTCAGTTGCGTTGGATTGCCACCAGCTCGACCATCTCGAAATCAATGCTTTCGCTCACTCTTACTTTTTACTGTCTCTCTGGGCAGCGAGTTGCGGCCGCGCTTGGTTTTGGGTCAGCCACTGGCAGGTGTCTGGCTATTCTCGGCTAATTGCTGTGGCAGAAGCGTCCGTCCTGTCCTTCGGCGGCTCTAAGGCGTTCTTGTTCTTCTCAAGCTTCTGTAGCGCAAAGTCCTGCGGGCACTGCGTCGTGGCCGACTTCTGAAGTGTGGCGATTTCGTCGATCAGGCCCTGGAGCGTCTACTTCGATGCGCCACAAGAACTATTGAACCCATAGCGACGCCTGTTGAAAAGTGGTGTAGTTAGATGACGCTTTATAGTAGAAAGGAAATCGGGCGCGGCGATTTATGTGGCTTCGATATTTTCGAATAGCTTGTACGCAATCGCAGTCGACTCCCACTGGGAACCGGCACACCAGCGTTTGTCGTATAGGCGATCGTATTGCGGGATTGCAATCATGATGTCAGGGACGTCCGCCAGTCCGGCCCCGAACAAATCACACAGTGATTTGGTTGCTTTTCCTGGCCGCCCAGCGTTTTACACAGTACCGACCGCAGACTGGTCCAGGCTGACACTTTCGGGTGCACACTTCATGGCTTCCTTTCCGTTTTCGATGGACATGGCACATTAATTGGGCATTTACAGTACTACGTTGTAAAGGGCTGGTAGACACCATGGCGCCTTCCTTTCATTCCAACTAGACAATGTCCTGGCTGGCAGGTTTAGGTTATGGTTTCGTCACAGGAGTTGATGCCCGTCTCAGAAACTTTGGTGCAGCAGCGGATAAAGTACTTTGATGGTGGATCGGAGAAACCCTACCAAGGTAAGGAACCGGGGGCAACAGCCGGGTTTGAACACCCATGTGCTCTCGCGGTCCAGCGATGATGTCTCTTGTTGTCTCGACCTGCATCGATCATGTTGATTCATGCAAAAAATGTGCCCGGGGGAAGGGCTGGCGCAAGGCTGTGCTCAATCTTAAATCACAACGAATCCCTCGTGGAAAACTGTGGAAAGTCACAAGAAAATTTGACATAAGTATAGCGTCTGAAAAGGCTTCTTAACAGTGAGCTCTATCTCTCCAAAACCAAAGCCCTGAAAAGCGCTTTCGGCGTGCCGGGTATTGATCTTTGGGGAGTTTGATCTCCGAAGTGATGAAGGTAATTACCATCTGACTGAAAATGCTATCTTATTCCCAACGTAGGGTTATGTCCAAACCACAAGACCCCATGTATCATAGTCAACCAGACCACGATTACTCGCAATTTCGCTGCTTACGGAAGAGAACATATCAATTTGTACCTGGGCTAACGTAGCACGCTTCCGGGAATAGACACAATCTGCTAAACCATATTCGGGTAGAGGTCTGGCCGGTGATGGCGGTTGCTTTAGAGGCCGGGATCCATGTTAAAAGGATCAATGTTCGCCCTGTATCCGTACTTTGAAGTGTGACGATTGAATAATCGGTATCCTATGAGACAATTTGAAGCATAAAGGCCCCCTTTAGCTGTCAGTCTTTCATCATAGTCTCCCGGATCAAAATCTGACATTTCGTTGCCTGAAAAGGTGTTTCCATGATCGGCTAGGTAATCATAGTCAGAGCCGATATGCTTGGAGAACATTGATTTGCTGGGAGCTGGACCAAAAAGCACGATACTATTTTACCTACTGTGAGGGGGTGGCTGGCCTACCGCTTGTCCCGGTAAGTCTGGTAATGCCCCTAACGTCCTGACCTTGACCCTAGAGCTGGAAATCGCCTAAGCACCCGATTCGAAAGCGGCTTCTGATCTCAGATGCTTTCCTCCTCCATCAAATGACAACGGACGAACGCAGTCGACTGCTGTGGTTCTTTTCTTCGCTTGCTTTCCTAACATTCTTGTCTCCGCTCCTCTAGAGGTCTATAACGCCAATGATAACCAAGCTCTTCCCTGTCATAACAGCCCTCCTGTGCTTTCGTATCCGATGTCATTGGCTGCGGCGCAAAAGCAAAGGGACAAACGCCTGCAGGCTCTCCCAAATCGAACTCCTCCAAACCCGGCCACAGGCTAAATTCTTCCACACATAACTAATGCGCATGGAACATCTCTGTGTTGAATTCTTCTAAAAATGACCACATCTCCTCCTCCTGATCTACCCGTACATATCCAATTCGAGCTTCCCTCCTTACTATCCTTTCGGGTCCGCCGTGGCACTCTCATTGACCTGCAAAATGGCCTTTCGTTCCTCGATGGCCGATGGCCACCAAGAAGAGACAAGGCTTCGATAATTTTCCAAGCCCCCTCCGCCTGCTAAGAGTGTTCTAGGAAAAAAGAATTCACGTTTCTGCACTCACTGGTAGGGGCTCCATCGCTATCCGCAAAGCCGTAGAAGCTGAACTGCAACCTCGACAGCCTCGACGGATGCAGGTCTCCGTGCTCCAAGCCACTCCACCTACGTCGATATCAAATCGATTTAGAGGCAAGGAGTAGTACGGTTAGTATGTAGGTTACGAATAGTGTGAGCGTATGGTCACAAATTGCAAAGTGAATGGGCGTGGGATGGACATTCACATATTACTTGGAGCATTAGCTAAACCATACTCGTAGCAAGTAAGGTGCTTTTCAAACACGTCATTTCATGAGCGCCCTAATTCGAGGATGCCAATCCTAAACAAGCTCAACCCCGTGTGTGTCTTGGTAAGTGTATCGCCTACTCGGGACTCTGGTCATAGATCAGAGTCTTTAAAAGCAGACGAAAGCGACATTGATTAATTCTATCTAACTGGTCCTAACGACTCTAACTTATACAGCAATTCGACTAATACAAACAGTATGAGGGACAAAGCAAATAGAAGGTTTCTAGTAGGATCTCGGACAACAACAAATGACTTTGACAAACACAGGGCCTACGCACCAACGCACCGGGCGTTGGATCCAAAGGCTAAATCCTGCCCATCGCACGATGGGCAGTGGGATGCACACCCGAACATAGCAAACCAACTGGCAATGCCAATTCACGCCCAAAATCAAAATCAAAACCGAGTATCGGAAAGCAATTGGCAACAGAGCGGTGAGTGCGGCAGTCTTGCTCGCACACAGCACCGATCCACGTGTGTAGCTTTCTTTCCGAGTAGTAGCTTCAAAGGTGACCACGCGGTACAGATAATTTTAAGGCTGGCCTATGATCATTACCACAGTACTGTACATCCCCTTGGCCGTGTCAAGTGATCGCTCGGGATGGGCCAACTATGATACCATCGGTGGGCCTGCACAGTAAGCAATGGTACTGTACCGACGTTAGGGCAAGTACGGTCTCATTATCTTTGTTCATCTTCGTCATTTTAACCAATTTTTTGCTTTGCACATGATTAACTTGCAATGCAGGACATTAGTTGAAATTCGGCTTGATGGGATTAGGGTTCTCTCCCTTTTTGCTTAATTCATCTAATTATCGTTAGGAAGAGCGGTGGTTTCAAGGAGGAGATCTAGGTTCCCCAAGGGATGTGGTCCATCTCCATTGTCACATACTGTTCATCTCTTTAGGCATTTCAACCCGCTTTCACCCCTTCTGTCAACTTCACACTAAAATAACATGCATTGCCTAACACAATTCAAAGACATAACTGCGTGAGATTGTGATTATCTCTCTGGACCATTGATGCATTGAAATTTTGTTCAGAAATTCTGCCTTTAAACAAGATGGACTCTGGGACTCATAGCTGCATAGCCAGAAGTTCTGTGCAAGTCAACAGGCCTGCATGTAGCGAACTCGCTACCGGGATGGTCCGAACCAGGAGGAAATCTGGGGCAGACCCCGGGCGACCACATTACACGGCCAAGGGTGTGTATTGGATAAGTAAAATAAAACGGTGACGTCTGTATCGCCCACTCGGGACTCCGGTCACGTGGATTAGAGTCTTTTTAAGTAGATGAAATCGACGTTAATTAGTTAGATAGCATCGTGACCCAAAGGGCCCAAATCTACAGTAATATCTAGCCGGTCCATCTTTACTAGCGTGTATTACATAAGTCTTTGGATTAGGTAATCCAGGAAGCACAAGGGGATGCAGGTCTGTTGGCTTGTACACAGCACAGTACAGTCAGAACTTTGATGGGCAGAAGCAAAGAAAGCCGATTGGTTAGAAAGACCTTTGGTTCCGGCAGTTTAAAAACTGCCGGATTATTGGAGACACTTTACAGTAATACGCCTTTTCCTTTTTCCAGGATTTGATTTGAAGGCTCCAGTGGGATACCGTACAAGCAACAGGAACAAGATAGTCAATAGGAACAAGAAAAATCCAACCACCTGGTCAATGCGCTGACAGATACCCCGCGCCTGTGCCTTTATGATAGCTAGTAAAGGCACTCTCCGGCTGGGTCACTCCGCACAAAAGCCCAGATAACGTTAGGGCACGTTTATGCAAATGATCATTAGCCAGAAAGTGTGTTGAATTGGTAGAAGCAGATGAAGGCCAATTCGGCCGAATCTGCAATAAAAGGGTCGCTCGCATCCTTGCGAGCGTGTGGCGAGCGTGGCTGCCTGGGGCCTATATTTGGGGGCCAAGCCACCAGAGCCACACGCCGTGTACAGTATGTGTCAGAGATGTAGGTCCACAATAAGCAACAGGGCACCAGCGCACACACCGCCCTGACAATAATACAGATAGGCACGCTCGTGAATTAGGCAGTTAATTGATCATCATCAGCTACATACCAACCAATGCATGCATGCATCCTGACCAAGTGGCGAGATTAAGCCAACACTTTGAGATGCGTGTCACAGTAAGCAGTCCCTATCCTACCCCTACACGTATGAGGTTTCCCTGTTCCTATCATACATAGTAGCTTCCAACACCGAGCCCAATACCTCCTTCCATCCGTTTGCCCATCCATCCATGCAAGATCCCGCTGCGCTATCAGACGCCATCATACCCGGCCACCCCCAGGACAAAATAACCGGGACACACAAACCCCACACCACACCCAATTGCTGGTGTATGTGTCCCGACCATTTTGTCTTGGGGGGTGGAGGCCTTGGCGAGGAAATAAGATGCAAAATTATCCAACAAAAGAACACAGTGCTTTTCACTACCAAGCCCGCAGAAAACGTCCTGTGCCGCTGCCCATTACCCACGAACAGAAGACGTCGCATCGCGTTAACTATCAGTCTCACACACTCGAATTCCTCCAGACACCCCTGGCACCCCCATCCCCAAAATTCAGAATTAGCGGATCAACCATCGGCGCTTGCCTCTTGAGCCAGTGCTCCATATGCGGATGCGAAGGCACCACGACGCGCGGCCGGATCGTTGGCGAGGGAGGCCGTCGTCTTCTTTGCGGGCGGCCCTCAGAAGTGCGCAAGTATGCCATAGACGCCGGTCGCGTGCGTTGCGGGTTCGGGATCTGGTAGTGATGCGGGTGTTGCATGGGTGGGGATGGGGGTTCCGTCGTAAATCGAGACCGATGGAGAGGTGGCTCTCTGGTGTTGTTTGATGGGGCTGGAAAGTTCGTGGGGAAGGACGCGTCAAGGCCTGGATGGTCGTTATGAACTTCTGAGCTCGGCCGTCGGGTGTAGTACCGGTATATAGCGTTGCTATGCTTGCTGCTTCTATCGCTGCTACTGCTGCCGTCGTTGTGGCTACTCTTGTTGTCATGACTACAAAATTGGTCTAATGTGGGAATATGCTGTTTGATAGTCTCGATGAGGTTGGTAGCCGGAGACCAGTCGCGAAGTGATAGGTTCGGCATTGATATGTCATGGCTGCGAACACGAAGTTCTTGCAGCAAAGCAGCTGCCACAAGATACAAGCGGAACAGCAATCTCTTCGCGACACTTTTGACTGTCATGGTGATGCCATGGCCGAGAAATCCGAGCAGCAACTCGAGTGAAATCCCATGGAATAGGCTGCCTAGGCCCTCGATGCGTGTGAGCTGCCATACGGTGCCCAGAACGCTTTGCCGCATGAAGCGCCGCACCGATTGGGCTTTTGTCAACTTGGCTTCGATCTCCTTAGCTACGTTGTGCATATCAACTGCCTCGTTTTTGACAGCGGAGTATTCGCCTCGAGTTGCCGTTTTGGCGTCCAAATCATATGTGTCCAGTTCACCGACGATCAGGCCGGTCCTTTGTCGCGCCTTAGCCATGCGGATAGGGTATGTTAACGCGTTGGCAATAGCCTTGCTGGAGCCTGCTATGAGAAAGGTTTGGATGAAACCGGGGTCAACTCTTTGGTCTGGGCTCATGAGGCGGCCGTTGAGGAACTGATTCAAGTAGAACGTGATGCTTGGGTTGAGTGTCATGATTAAGGTGGCGGCGTATCCAGACCATAATCCCTTTACACCCTGTTCCTGGTATATACTCTGGATAGCTTGAAACCAATGAATATGTTCCTCGTGCTCATCCTCCTCTTTCATCTCAGCTATTCGTCTTTGAAGCCCATTGTGGATAGGAACAGTAACAGCCCGAGTAACGGCGCCCGCAAGCACACCCACAGCCAGCTCCTCGACGGCCCCAAGCGTGTCTTTCAGAGCTTTTCCTTCATCGACGCGTCTTTGCAATCTCCAGCCACGGAATGCTTCGTAAAGAAAGAAATAGAGAAACGAGTCCGTGCAAAACCTGCCGAGATCAGTCGCCAGGCCACCATAGAGCGCTCTCCACGCGCCCGCCCCATCCGACCCGATCGCTTTGGCCTCTGAATAGATCCGAGAAAAGGCGCCTACGGGATTTTCGGGGTCGTGAGAGATTGTCGCTCTCCCGATATTCCCGCTCTCGGCACCGCTCTCGCTGTTGCTGATTTCGTAGGTCGTGGGCCTCGCATTCTGCGCAGCGGCGCACTCTGCCTCGCGACCTGTGTAGGTCGGTGCTAGTTGCTCGAGAGGATGTAGTAGGCATGTTGAGATAGATGTGCCTAAACAGCCGGAGATAGCGTTTTCTAATGCTGCACTCAGGTGCGGATCGTATGCGTGTGACTTCGCTATCTCCAAGAGTCTAGTGAATATGTCTTGAGACAGGGTTGAGAATTGTCCAGACATGGTTCTAGCCTGGTTCCTGAGAACCAGATCCGAAAACTCGAAACGACGGAAAGCGGTGATTATACAAAGTAGGTTCGCCTGAACGAGGTCCTCGTTCATGGACTGGAGATATGGCCCCCAATTCGAGAAATCGGTATAGGCTGATAGGATGTGCGTAATTCACACTGGTCAAGGCGAGAAGAAGTTCGACTACAAGATTGGTGATTTTCCAGCCGGATAATAGAAGCTACTGGAAAAGCCTAGCATCGAATAGAAGAGGATGGCGATAATCAATTGATCGTTGCTAGCCTGCCTTAGCGTGGTGGTATGGTGGTTTGGCGGTTGACGTGTTTGGTTGGTTGTCTCAGGAAGGGGGGAGAGAATGGGTCCCCGCTGGACATTAGAGTTGCCGGCTTGACGACAGATTCGTGATCGTTTTCCTGCCAGACCGTAGCAAAGCGCAATGATATGCGAATGAAACCCTCATATTTGAGTTGCTGTCCAATGGTCCCATGCCTGATATCCCAACCATTGCTCCCCCGACTATCCAGCATGATTGTCAAAGGGCACGCTACAAATGCGTAGCCTCATTCGTGTATTATTACCATGTCCCGGTTTCGCCTCGTAAGTACCTCCTAGCCATATGTTGAGCTGGCGAACGATTCGTTTACTCGCTTACGCCCTGCCTTGCTTTAGCCCTCTTCTCGAAAGCTATGGAGCTACTGTATCTGCCCAAAATCCCCAGTGGCGGGCCATACAGAGAAATGGATACAAACACGCTGTTTCGCACCAGCAATCGACCTCCTGCTGGTTTAAACCGGTCTGCTGCATCCGACCCAGAAAACGTCCATTTTCTTCCATACCTGCCTCTATTTCTACACGAGTAACTTTAGGAACTAAACTGCCCACGTACCGTATACGTAATTGGCCCATCTCGAACATAGTTGCGAACGAAACAAGAAATAATGTAGGAGTTCCGCGGCGACTGTATCGAGTAAAAGCATGCCGTTTCGTCACTTTCTACAGCGTTTCTTGGGGTTTACGGATACCTATTCGTTTATCCGTAGAGCTCCAGAAAAAGTGTCAACCAGGGCATTGCATGAGGGCTGCAGAAAGGCAGAAAGGACGCAGTGCAATGTGACTTTTGCACTTATGTCGTTCTGCATGATCCTGCTGGGAGCCCCACCATCATGGCCGCCAAAGTTGGGAAAAACAATCCCCCACTCTGCACCCCACGGCCCATCAAGATTCAACGCATCCGAAGCCACAAATCTTGTTCGATAATTGGAATTGGGGGTGGGGGTTAGGCAGTCAGGAGATGGTTAGAGACTGAGAGTTATTTCAGCCCGATTCTATCATGAAAGGACTGGTGCCACACAGTGGGGGAAGTTGAAGGAAAACAAGATACGGTTAGGTTCGCATTGTGCGTGGTCTGAGGGGGCAGGGGGGCCGTCATACAATATGCAGGTTGCCGCCTCCCCAGATGCGGGGTACACAAGTACTACCGGTATGGAATCCTCAGTTGAGGGAGCCTCTTACGGTATCCGCTAGAATAGAGACTTCAACGCTCACAACTCGTATTTTTCATGGCTAGGACGATAAGTGCAATCGTTTCATCTGAGCTTATACAAAAAGCTTCACCATAACTCACCTCAACTTCAGTATTGATTATCAACGAAAAGCTCACATCTGCAAGTTTAGGCCTGCGCGGGACAAGTCCACGTATCACACTAATCGGCCTCCAGTTCTAGCTTCACACGCACATCACCTATCTGCAGGGTTCGGTGTGACTGTTACTTCTGTATCTCCTCTCATTCTCCAAGCTATTACGCAGGGAAGAAAACGACAGCGCCCTTCCTTCCAGTTAGCTTTCGTTTGCTTCATCTTCTACCGACAGTCTTTGACCTCCAACTACCGGTACGTTCCAGGTGCCTGTAAGTCTCGGGCACCAACAGATGACCAGAAGGCTGTCGGGTGGCGACACGTGGAGCCAAGCATTTCCTCTGGATGTGTCTACTACGTATCGTGCTTAACTGAGAGGCAGAAAAGAGAGGGGATGATATCCAGGAGAGCAGGGCAGCAATGCCTAGTGCGATAGAGACCTATTTTACTGTGCCTGCCGATCTTGGGCCAGGGCAACATACCGAATAGTGTGTTAGCGCACTAAGAGTTTATCCGCTCAGAACCCCGGCGTGGAGCTGAGAGAGAAGAAGCAGTTACACTATGTAGCACTATTCACGGGACGGGAGTAAGAATCTTGCAGAGGTGGAGTTACCATCGAGGGCCACACTGCATCCATGGTAACACAGTAATTGATTCGTCCGTCCCATAGTAACTGTTAAGCGAGCCGCTGGTATCTTGGTAAAACAAAATATCCTACAGTGAAGCCTACTCCGAGCACGCCCATTGCACCGAAAAAATGATGTGTAGTCTATACCGGACTAAATCTCCCAACCCAAAAAGAGTATCCCTCCCAGCCCTTGTCATTAGCGAAAAAAAGTCAAAGCCGTTTCCATGAAGCCCACCTATCCCACATTGAATTCAAGCAGTGTAAGATTTGTTGTACAGGTATGTCATAATGTAATCATCGTCTTCCAGGCCGAACGCGAGAAGGCCGAGCACTCTATGAAGCCTCAATGTGCGTTGGTAATGAGGTTTCGGGCAGGATATGATTTGCATCAGCGTGTTGAATTGGCGCCATTGCTGATGATCCGCCGGTGACAACTTGGAAGATATTGGTTCGGCCGCCATTGGTCGCGGTCAAGAGCTGGTCGTGCAGGCGGGCAAGCTGATATGTTCGTCGGAGCGGGACAAACGTTGGAGGAGGCACGACAGGCTGTGGGTTCCACCGGGCCAGGGCTCCCATGACGGCTGCGGTTTCTTCGTCTGAGTCGACAGGGCCGACGTTGGCTTCGTCTTCGTCTTCCAGGGGTGCGTTGGCATCCAGGGCGGCCTCTGTAGATTGTTTGTACACAAAGAGATTAGTGATATACGAGAGATGAAGCAACTAAATGGAAGGTTTCATAAGGGGATATATATATATAGAGAGAGAGAGAACTTACTTTGTTGTTTGGCCTGATTCTTCTTTTGATATGCAGCCAAAAGCATATCGTAAGGAAGGGATCTCCCAGCAACGGCTCGTTTGGCTCCCATAGAGTGGCTCTTGCAGGTTAGGGATCGCGCGCAGGATTGGCCGTTGGCCAGGGGAACACCGCATTGTTTCTCGACATCCACGGGGCCTGTAGTAACACGATGAGAATAAGGTTCAGTGGGTTCAGAGGGGGAGCTTAATCGGGTTTTGCGGATCTTGATGAGGACCGAAGGGTCATGTGAAATTTGGAATCCCGGGTAGCGATAGTAGTAGTAATAGTGGTGGTGGTGGTGGTGGTGGTGGCAGTAATACCTTTGGGTTTCGGGACTTTGGCCTTCAGCTCTTCCTTTTTCTTCTTCTTGGGTCCCTTGTCGCCATCTCCGTCCGCCTTGCGCTTCTTGCCCCTGAGTTCCCCGTCAGGTTTCTTGCCCGCCACCTTCTTTGAAGCCTTGTCTTTCTTCTCCCCGTCATTATCATCGTCGCTATCGTCGTTCCCTTTACTTGAACCCTCAGCAGCCTCGTTTTTGCGCGCCTCCTCTTCTCGAGCCTGTTCTTTGGCACGTTCTCGGGCCTCCCGCGCCTCCTTTTTGCGCTGTGCTTTCTCCTTCTTGATCTTCAGGCAATTGGCAATGTGATCTCGAGCCGCATTTTTCATTATCCCCTTTTTACAGTGCTTGCACTGATATAGAGGGATCGGATCTTCGAGGGGTCGGCCGGTGAGAAATCCATCTCTAGAGAAGTCGCTCATTTGGTTGACTAAAGGCTCCTCTGAAGATAGTGCGGCGAGCACAGCCGATGGGCTATCTCCGCGTTTCTTCTTCTTATCTACAGACATGGAAGCCATATTCACGTAAGTTTATAGAATTATGTATAGTGTCAAACGATAGTTGCGGTCAAGTGGTCTTTCAGAAGAGAGAAAATTTTACAAAACACTGAACGCATGGGGTTTCAAAGGAAACATACCCTCAATAACGCTTCCATCTTTCCAATTCCCCGGTTTGTTTTGTCTGGGTGGAGACTTGCGCAACTTGATCACCCCATGAGGTCGGTCTTTGTTCGCCTTCTTCGTTGCCGCGCTGCTCGCATTGTCGTCATTGGCGCCTACCGGTATGTCAGAGACCTGTCAGAGAGATCGGCGTAACCTCCCATAGAACTGGCGAGAAAGGGGAGAAGGATGGAGGGATGAATAAGCGCAGCTGGGGCGCCAGATAATTATCGTACTTCGCGCTTAAGGGGGATCAATGTACCTTTGCGCCCTTCCGACGCCGAGGCCGAAGCCATTCCGAGTCACGCCAGGGGCGGACAAGAGTCCAGCTCTGTGTCCAAAAACAGTCAGTTCAACTGATTTCCCCCCAATAGTGAGATGACGAGATGGGGGCTGCCGCCGTGAGGGGGGGATTCTATGAGGAAGGAGCAAAATGTTTGATGTGTAATCGCGGATGTCGTCGCATTCGCGTTGAGGCACCGCGTCAGCATGCCGCGCCGGATCACCACAGCGCGCAAGGCTGACAATCGCACCTTGTCTGGGTACCGTACCCTTGAACCTACACAGTAGCCTTGAATGCTAAATAGAAAATATAATACGGTACCACGGTAGCTGCAAAGCAGTGAAATACTGTAGAACATAAGCACTATTAGCGCGCAAGCACATTATGACGGAGGCACGGGAGATCTCATCCCCAAGAGAATCATAAGGAGGACAGGAGAGAACGCTTCTTGCTCCCTTTAATTTAGCTTTTAAATCTTTTCTCTGAACCCTCAGCGAGAATTGCCACCTACAGCAGTTAAAATTTCTGCCGTGCTCCAGTTTAACGGGAGCGATGAAGTAAATCTTACTCTCTTATAGACTGCGCTTTCTCCTATATAGATTTGAATGTAACTTAAGGCCCAACAATGACATTAATGTTTACTAGAGCACAACATGTGTCATAGCGATGATAGTATCTTTGGAATGTTTCTGTTTTCCGGTTAGGTGTTCTGCCCTGTGACTACAGTATAGCACGCTCTGGTTTTGCCTAAATTCACGGTCCGTTTACAAATGCCCCTCCAAGTTATCCAGACACATCAGTACAAACAACATGGTGTGTCATCTTTGGGCGACCTTTTTCATCTTGTAAATTTGGAACGTCATCTTTGATTTGGCAGCCCAGCCAAATTTAGTGGCAATACTGGCATCAGAACACACACTTGTATTCCATCAACAGTGGTCCGAACCTGACCATGGCTTTGGTTCATAGCCCAACCAGTTGATGTTGCAGCATGGTGATACTCCTATTTGCCATTCTCCATGCCTCTTGTGGCTATACATGGCTAGGACGTGAATACATGCGGTAGTTTGTAGGTTAGTATGCGTGACAAGTGTGACATGCTTGTCTGATGGTACAGATCCGATCACTTCCTAGCATTTCGCTCCAATCCCCGAACGCCCCCATCTGTAGCGATTATCCTATCGCAGATACCTACCTGCCCCGGTGGTGTTACAATGTGATGCATCAGAAAGCCCGCCATTTCTACAAGGACGCCGTCCGCGTGCAATAACCCCCCCCCCCCCCTCCCTCTTTTAAGAAAAATAAAGGTACCCAGGAAGATCCCAATGGAACAGAAAACTTACCCTCGGACTCGGAATTCTTACCACATATTCTCCCTTTCACTCTTCTCGATTCTGTCCAAAGTCTTTTCTAGCGTATTCGTGCGTCTACCGTCCATGACTTCGCTTAACGCCAAGGCATTTTTCATGCCCATATCCTTCCATACCACCTCCATAACACGTTGTGCCCAATCCCAGAACTCTCGTGGGGCCCCAGGTACGCAACTCGACACCGTGAGGTGCCACAACAGCGTCGGGGTACCGGCCGCGCCGGAACCTCCTTTCCCAGGTGCCTCTATTGCTTTAGCCTGTGCCCTGTTCAGCGCTGGGTGATGCCAGTGACATGGTGTGCTGATCAGAATATCTTCAGCCATGTCCCTCATCGTTTTTAATATCCCCTGTTTCTTGCCCAGTGAAAGTGAGCTGAAGCCCGGTTTCATGCTGCCCGTCAGTTCCAGAATCTTTAGCCCCGAGGTAATGCGAATCCATCGATAGTGGTTCCACAATCTCGCAGCCCATATTTCGTCGTACTGATGGTGTTTGCCGTGGAAGAGGGCGATCTTGGGTAAGTTGGTTTGAACGATTCGATAAGGGTAGGCAGCCACCAAGCTCTCGCCGATTTTGGCAAATCTGTTGTCAATTTCTATTATCTGGTCTATTATTTCGCTCGATGGTGGCTCTTTTCTGGTTTTGCCCGATAACTGTGACAGGTTGAGGTCCCCTTTGAGAGATGCTGATAGATCGATAAAATGTGCGATCGAGATGGCTAAGTCGCACGAGCATCTCTCCTCCACGGGTAGATTTTGCTCGCATAGACTTATCGTGTCGTAGAATGACGGCGCGAGCGGCTTTTCGGCAAGCAGCTGGGGTATAAACTAATGAAAATTAGTAACTTCGCAGAGAGGCATCTTAAGATGAAGGCCCAGGTCTTGCGGGGGCTAATCAGCACTTACCAGACTGAACACTATTTGTAGTAACGCTTTAGCGCCACCAGGCGGAAAGCCTTTGGTGGTAAATGCAGCTTGCATTAAACCGATAGCGCCCGTTATGTGTGTGCTCACAACGCCCACTGATGGCTTCGAGCCTCTACCATGGACAACCTATCAAAACCAAGTCAGCAGGGTCTCATTAATAAGCTGGTCCTATGGAGATACCTCAAACAGAGCTAGTGAAACGGCGGCTCGCACAGCGGAAGCCATAGCCCGGGGGTTGGTCGAACCAGAAGCAAGGAGTTGACCAATCTTCCTCAAAGCCGATGTGTATTTGTACCGACTCAGCAAAAGCAAGGACCTGTCTCCTTTCTTATTTGCCAGACCAGCCAAACCAACAGCCATCATAACTTCAACCATGGCTCCCTGATTATTCACATCGTAAGGCTCCATTTGTTCCGGGTCACTTGGTGCATCTGGATGGCCCAGGAGGTAGCGATCAAGAAAGAAATTAATGCCCTTCTGCTCCAAGGTGGGCTCGACTTTCATATATATCGTGTTGTTCGGGATGCGCCTATTATGTTGTTTCACCATGTGATGATGCTGTTCCACAACTGCTGCCACCTCCGTGGACTGCTGTCGGAGCCATTCTGATCGAGAACTCTCTTCAGACGACGCACTGAAACTAGAAGACGGCGACGATGAGGCTGATGGGGCATGATCAGGAGGGCTTCCCACCCCCCATTGCGCGTGAGCCTTCTGGATCACTTTATCGCTCTCATCCCGAAACATCAACGATAGTTGGTCGCGGTAGCCAGGACAATTCTTTCCAACTCGGAGACATTGCGAACAATGAGGGCGCACTTTATCGCACTACATAGCTCGAGTTTATCAGCTATAGCCCACATAACTGAGGTAAAAACAAGTACGCCAAACAGAGCTGGCGCGAAGTCCTTCAACCGTATTTCAACCCATAGGGGTACAGGGCTGAAGACAATAAGGGAGAGTTACATCTTGAAGATCTCGCTTACCTTTATTCGTCTTGTCCGGCAATTTTGGCAGCTAGTTATACGTAAAACAATTAGGCAAAGTTTCAGAGGAGATTGCGGATTCTTGATTTTTGTTTTCAGTCTTCTCTGGTACGGATAAAATTGGGTCGCCTTACCCTTGAGATGCCTTCCCGCAATAGACCATTGCTGGTCGGGATGTACTCTTGGAATGCAATCGCGTTTGAATTAGGGCTTCGACAACAAACCACATCAAAGCAAGTCAGACGAAGAGGTTGCCAGTTTAGGCATTCAGATTTGACCAGGCAAGACTCGTCCGCCTCGGGTGAACTAGTGAGTCGTTGTGATTGGGGTTGCCGATGTTATCCTGTAGGTACGACATCCAAAGAGGAAAGCCATTCGCGGGAAATGGAGACAGTGGGCACGCTGGGTAGATAGAATTCTGGTGGGGTGTCCGTTCATCGCTTGAGCAATGGGCTGCTTACTGCATTTCCTGTCCGGGACTTACCGATGAGTGGTAGGGACTGAAACTCCTTTGCATATTCGGCCGTTGCATTTCATGTCTCTTCTTGAGAAGCAGTTGAACAGGGATGAAATTGAGCTCATCCATGCCGGGGCTCACACTTGGAACCCGCAGAGTAAAGTTTACATGTTCTATTGATGGCAAGGGTAACGGTGCCCCTGGAGCTCCTGCCATGCTGTAGTTCCAGAAAAATCTTGCGTCTAAGAGTTGCATATTCTCAACACAAGTATCTCACTAACATACACTTTCATTCTTTCGTAGCATCATAAACTACTCAACGAACAAGCCTTGGGATTCTATCAGAAGAAACTTAGCTCTACAGTCGGCTGTGCATTCTTATGATCCGAAGTCAAATGGATGATTCACTACAATCTTTCCAAATAGCTCGGATCCTGGACTGGCACAACTTCAACGCCGCAGTCCTGTCAATGGGACTTGTCAAGCTGCACCCCTCCTCGGATCTTATCCACTAAGAACTTGCGCGAATCAGTTCCACGCATTCTTCCTGAGAACTTCACCCCTGATCTTGATTTCTAAGAGCCCAATCTAGGCTGGCACATGTACTGGTAGGCTTTGCCCGGCACATCTGACTGTGCCGCATCAAAGTTCTGTTGCTTACACAGTACTTCATTTCACATGCATACAATCAAACTGAAGCATGTGCAATAATTTTCATGGTGTGACACCCCTAATACATACAGGAGTAATTACTTCAAGGACCCGTGCGTTACAGCTCGGGAGATAAGACGACGTACACATTACAAGTGAGTGGACAAAATTTTAAACAGTGGGTTTCCGCATCTAAAAGTCGGTTTTCAACGCTGTAATTCTTTTTTGAGGCGACCACCACTATTGGATGGTCTGTATCTGTACAGATGTGACAGACGTAACGAAATACAAATGCAATGTGAAAACTGGTGATAATGATTGATGAAGAGGCACGCTTTGGTGTGCCCACCAAAGCGTGCATCTGTATCTAGCTATCGCATCTCAGTGATGGTCAGATGTAGTTATCTCAATGACTGGACCTATATCCACAACCACCATGGTAATAAGTCTATCGAACCAGAACGGGAAATGTGCATAGGACGCACCGAAACCACCAACTCGGTTCGCCGTGAATTAGAATCATGCACAAAGTCTCAGTTAGCTGCATCGGAAACGGGTGGTTTCGGTGCGCTCTGTGCACTTCATGGTGGTGTGCATTTCCCGGTCCAGTGCAATACCAGTACTGCAATTATTGATACTTTTCTGGCAGAGGCCGTGCTGAAGACGAAGTGACCGGGTGGAAAAAATTTAAACCTTGATAGGTCATTACTATGTACTATATTTTAGTGATAACCTGTGCGGCTCTTGATTTCTCTTTCCCGCCCAGTAACGAAACCCCCTTTCTGTCTCTCGAATTTCAATGCATCGAGAAGCAATTCTGGACCAACGAGGAAAGGACGAGACCACACTACGAACTTTGTTTCACTTTCTATCTACCAGTAATTACTGTGCATACTGTGGAGCACTGATTGCAACTGTTCTCTCCAAAATTGAGATGCGGCTAGGGTGCCTGATATCAAATACGAGAACAAAGTGCCGCTCATCCGACCAGCAGGGCTCCCTGCTGTAGGATGGGCTCCCCAACCTGGCCGTTGCCTTGACATGTAATGGATGTATTGCCATTTTCCCTTTCTTTAAAGGTGGAGTTTTCCCCCAATGATTTCGGGTTGTCAGCGAATCGCCAACCAATATCAGCAACGAATCTGCTTTTCGAGCCGGATTACAGCCGATGGACCATCAACCCTACCGGTAAACAGAACGTACAAAGAGAACTATCTTGTAAGGCATCGATATCCCTTCCAGTGTCAAGCGGCTAAAACATGGATTCACCCAATCGCATATGTCAACAGTCTGATTTCTAGCTTATGCAATTGGGTTCATCCCTTGCCCTTGCTGTGGCTTTTTTGCGACCTGTTGGCACCCAGGAATGTGACCTCCGCAATTTCTTGGACTTCCTGAGGTAGTGGCGGATCAGAAAGAATTTGAAAGGCAGAGTTCATGATGAAAAGGCCTCGCGCTCGTTCGCGTTCAAGCCGCAACTTACTCCATTCTGCAAGGCAGGTTAGAAAGACAACAACAGAAACAAAATCCGCCGCAACCATTAGTTTTGATCAAATACTGGATCCATTGTCTAACCCCCCCGGGGGAAGGGGGGGGATTTTTCTGGCTGGATCTTGCACGTGATTCAATGCTGAGCTAGACATCGATCATCGGACGTCCCCTCTCCACTTGCGAAATCCATGGTTTTAGCCTTCGCCTACTATCAAAAAGAGATAATTAGACAAACTAGAAACCAGTCCTAGAGCCTACAGCCAACAGCGTGGAACAGTTATCTTCCAGTGGCCCGATTGAGCATTAGACACGGTGTAATTAAGCTCGAGAGCTCTATACCCTGGACTGCGTATAAACTTCGGACCCTTAGAACCGAGGAACCGTACGGGCCTAACATCATGCTGTTGTCGGCTTCTCAGTTCTGCACAATCTGACCAACTAAATACGCTACAGCGCAAAAGTTACGATCAGCAGGCTCCTCATTGGATTCATTAGCTAACAGTTTGCCACGAGCAGGTACTCTACATTCTGAAGTTCATACGCAGTCCAGGGGATAAACTACAGTGAAACATCAAAATTAAGTCGCATTTGGCCTTTTCTCACAAACATGCCTGATTTCAAGGCTGAATAATTGCTAGGCAATCACTCCGATTTGGAACACATAAGTATACAACCTAGCAATTATTCAGCCTCGAAATCAGGCATTTTGGTGAGAAAAGGCCAAATGCGACTTAATTTTGACCTCTGACTTTGAATCTTTTGGTATACTGTTCTCGCTCTATGTTTTTGTTTTCGCCAAATCTTTTGTAAGTCGGTTTGCTAGAGTACGAGTGCACACAAGTATGAACGAGGGTTGATCGCGTCATTTTCAGGCAAGCTTAGATCATTGCTGTTTCATGATTCGGACTACCTCAATAATTCTTGAGTTTGCCTCTGAGTTATCGTAATGATCGCATTACAGTTTCTGCTGTAAGTAACTGCCTTTTCTTGTCTTTTATCCTGATCCATACTGGTACGGCAAGTCACATTTGGAGCACACCAACGTGTTCCCGCTGGCGGTTTCTTACGCCAATCGAAGCTCACGGGCTGCTGGCAAATCCGTGAGCAGAGTCGTAATTGCGCCCTACGGATTGCACATGATGTGAGAGAAACTGCAAGAGATTTCAATCTGTGAAAACAGGTTCTAGGCACCAGAAATTACTTGACCCAATGTCGAAAGCAGTGTATTCTCATACAGCGGGAAGAACCACTATGCGGTTTCTGTAGTCAGAATATAGCCACTAAATGTTACTGAGGTTGTCCTGCTGCAGATCTATTAGTTAGTACCATTTACTGTACATCTCAATGTAGTCCCCAGCTAGCCGCGCATGATATAGTTCTGGGTATTTGGGGCATGTTCTGCAATGCGTACCCATCGACGCTTGATTCGTGGGAAGAGAATGTTGTTTGCGTATAACGTGCCTCTTCCTTGGCGTTACTTTCTTGTCAATTTTGTACGTGCTTCTGTAAGATGATGGTCATCACGACGCTTTGAATTCAAGCTCACCTCTAACTTCGCCATCAAAGATCCTTATATCTAATGATCGAAACCAATGGCTCTCTCTAGCCCATCATGAAACGGGATTATATCTTTAGCGCTATGAATCCTGGGGTCCTGGATACACAGGGTTCTGATAGCCAAATCTCCTTTGCCAGAAGTGTTATCAGTCGAGGTTAGCCAATCGAATTAGTGAAGGAGATAACCAACTCATAAGGAATGCTTCGATCGTCATCAAAACCGTAAAGCGTGGGTCCCACGGAGCATGATATGTCCTCGTCACATAGACCACAAGGAGTTTCGGTAACTTGGAAAGAGAGGCCTTTGGAGTCTTCACCAAGGCCCATTTTCTCGCTGTATAAGCAAATATTCCTCCACGGCTATCGACGGCATTACAAAATCTTTAATTTTATGCTGCATTCACAGGTCTAATGTGTAATCCCGCTCGTTCCAGAGCGTGAAGTTCTATGAAGTAAAGAAACCAACACGTACACAGCAGTATGACACTGGTTGAAGAAGAGGGCGGGTTGGAAATTCGGTCAATATCCCAGGCAGAAGAAGCTCCACCCTGTCAAATTCCACCCAAAGCGATTCAGATCGCGCATCTTGCGGATGAGCCAATCAGTGCTGGTTATTCCTAACGATGGAGTGGAACAATGGCGTGCTATCAGACTTGCTTAGTTTCCTTCCACCACACCAATGGGAGTGGCCACAGCTGTCGTCAGCAAGTTTGCTACAGAGGGAACCATGTTGTTTTACAGAATCCTGTTTTTCTGTGATGAGCTCTGATGCTAGCTACACAGTAGTAAACCGTCTTCGGTATCTAGTATCGTTGGCCACTCGCCCGGAGTCCCTCAATACGACAGGGGCAACCGAATATGTAGTAGGCAATAGCAGGCTGGGGGTGGACTTCGGGACACTGAAACTTGAGTGTCCCGAAGCCCTTCCGCAATTTAGGGGAAACCTTAGCTGAAAGATAACCTTCCCAACTGTCAGTCTTATCTTGACGCACTCGTCCGATGAGAGACTTTACTTGACAGAGGCTTCTTCAGTTGGTTAGTTGATCTACCGAAATGGTTTTACTGGCAGCTCCTGCAAAGGGTTCGCCAGCCTTCCACTGAGGTAGTTCCCCTTTGTAGTGTATCAAGATTGAGGGACATAATTTTACTGCGTCCGTCTGGGAACCATAAACCTCGCTGGAGTAACACGAACAGATTGGTCTTACGGAGTGAAGATATTAGTGTTACGCGACTTCAGTGACTTATGGATTCTGGTTTGACACGAAGTGCAGCATATGAGTCTTCCTTCTCCACGTTGTTAGCTGTACATTTGAAGCTGCAGGTTGTGGCCTAGGATCAGAGTTGTTTACAATGTTGCCGGAATTGATTCAACGGGCGGGTCTCGGGAGAGTGCCGAGAAACGGATATTCCCGCTATCCGGGGTGCCGTGTTTTGACCGACTCTCAAGGGGGGGACGAGCAACCGTCCGATATGCGGCAAGGCACTTCCCCATGCCGAATCCTTCATAATTCAATATTCATGACGGTTGATATCGTAGTTCATTCTATCATTTCCGAACTACACTGCTATCGCCTGGATCCGAGCTTTCTCGTAGCCACTCCTTACTGTAAGACTATGTTTCTCGTGTCTCATACCCACTGGGTTCAGTATCTAATTAACATTACATGTAATAAGCGGGATCGACCGCGAGAACATTGATACCACTACTCTAGGTAGTCCTGCGCTTACACCGGTCGACCGGATGACCTTTTTGTGTTTCCCAACTTCCAACCACTACAACGGGTTAGTTGGGATCCAGTTGCAATCGATTCTCCGAGGAAACCGTACGTCTACATACGCCCGGTTGATGGGTGTGGGGTCGATAACTAGACTGGATGGAGGCTGTTCAGCCTTGATGTTTTAGATCGAGCGCTGTCCCAATTACTGCACGAGGGCACTTAAGTCATGTTTATGGCCACAGCATAGTGGCTAGACATGATCTCACCACTATCCTTACAGTAGGAGGTATTTCCGAAAAATCCACATCCTCCGCGTCTCATCAATCATGCCCAGCCTGACACCCTCGGTATCCGAACCCAGATTTTCATGCTGACTGTCTCGCGGAAGTTCCCTCGCTTTGGATCGTCGTTGACACTCCAGATCTGCAAAGAGTCTGCTAAATTATGAAGCTTGGTTTGCCCACCATTCTCTGAGCCAAACAAAACATTGTCATTTGCAAAGATTTTCCTCTCTCTCTATACTATTTTTAGTACACCAAATGCGTTCTGCAGACTCCATAGGTGGGGACGGTACTCCGTACAGTGTTGCAATGCAGTCGGTTCCGAGAGCTGCGCCCAAGCAATCCAACATCAAGCAAGACCCCAGATTGATCCCCCCCCCCCTCCATAATTTCAATGCAGTAGCGGATAGCACCGCCAACTTGCCTGCCTGCGTGATGTGAATCTGAGAACCGGGAGCCACTCATCGCTCTCGGAATTCCAATCAATCGTCATTGCAATTCATCGTTCGACTTGTGGGATCTGCCCCGATGAGGTAATAACCACGCTGCAGCTCACCAGCATTCGCTTTCCCGTGCACGCTACTGCAGTAAGTGGCGGTGGCGCCCCGCCTTAAAGCGCGCTGATCCGTGGTGGTTTGGTTGTTGGAATCGATAATCCCGCCTTACGAGAATCCGGGATACGCAGGTAACATGGGGAAGTTGAAGAATGACGACAGAAGCTGACGTGCTGGCTGATGCGTTGGTGAAGACGCTGAATGGTATATGGTAGAGCATCCTACCCAGGGCTGACGCTGGTGAAATGCATAATAAGACACAGCGAGCGCCTCCACATCCAAAATGTATTCACCGGCGTTGTTGATTTTACTATGCTGAAAGGACCTCTATTACTCATTAATCACTTCAGATAGGTAATCAGTTAGGTTAATAAGACTCATCAGAATAATGACTGCATTACTACTCTTCCTGCAACTCGCAGTTGTCGCGATAGCATCCCATCTACCACAGGGAGGCTTGACTAAACTGTTCGCACAACGCTCAGACACAAAGACGGGATCAGATGACGCCTTCTACTACCTCGACAAGGCTCATGAGTGGATCCCCGCGGCGCTTATCGCCAACGCTTCACGCAGTCCATGCCCCATGCTCAACACTCTCGCGAACCATAACTTCCTCCCTCGGGACGGCCGCAGTTTTTCCAAAGACGACCTTAACAACGCGCAAGTCGATGCTCTCAACATGACGCCTGACCTAGCCTCTGGGACAACCGATGCCATGGTGGCCAAGTTGGGTCTGCCGCGGAATGCGAGCGACAGCTTCGACCTGGCCTTCTTCAACGAACATAATTTCACTGAACACGATGCCAGTCTCACCCGCTACGATTCGATCCAAACCAACTCGTCTATGGTCGATCCAGGGCTCGTCCGGAAGTTTCTTGACGATTCGAAGACCGATTATTTGGATACTCAATCGATTGGGCGGTCACGGGCTCGTCGCGAGGCCGAGAGCAAGGATATCGGGAGCCCACAGCTAGAAGATTCTCTCGTGAGCTTTGCGCAGCTTGAATCTAGTTTCATCACGCTCATATTTGGGCATGGTGGGGCGGGAACGAAGGATAAAGATGTGAACGAGACAGCATGCGAGCGCAAGGCCCCAAAGGATCAGGTCGGCGTGTGGCTGCGCGAAGAGCGGTTCCCCACGGAGCTAGGATTTAATCGAAGCACGCAGGCGTTAACGAAGGCGTTTCAAACCGCATTGATTAATTTTATCCAGAAGAGCCATGACGAGTTGGTGGGGTCATATTCGTGAAGAGGACCAGAAAATTGGCGTGATTCTTGATTTGCTGAATCCAGGAGAGCTGAACCCTCGTTGTTGGCAATCAGGGACATGGTGGATAGAGAGAAGAGACTGAGAAATTATGAAAAGGCAAAGGGAAGATCTTTTGCCGGTACCCTGAAAGGGTTGCTCTCTCAAGACGAACCATACATATAATGTTTCATTTTGTTTTTTAATTATCATAAGAATTGGTTGCGAAAGAGAATGAATAACTGTCTACTCAAGGTTTCTGTGAATGTGGTATTTTCTCGGTTCAACAGATGGACGTGGCCGTGGAGGGTGGGGGGAGCGGATGGGGAGGGCATCGCTGTTCGCAATTTTGTTCGTTGCATCACGGTCTCCCCTAGATTTACAAGTCTGCATAGCGAGATTTTCGATATAGTAAGTATCAAATTACGGGACACAAAAAGTTGCTGGACTTCTGGTGCTGGAGTGTGCCACGCACACATACCTTTCGAACTTTCTGATACCTATGGGTCTTACCGATCTCATGATATCTCAGGTTCACCTTTAGGATCTGGCTTCCCACGTGTCATCTGAAACGGTTGGGGTTTCGAGCCAAAAAGTGCTTCAAACCAACAAATTGCTCAAGTTAATCAGTTACCGGTAGAGCCTGTCGTGGATCATATTTGCTGGAGCTCCTGTTTAGGATGGAATAAGCAGGTAGCATGCAGCTATGAGCTTTGGGAGGGATCGCGGATCCACAACGTTGGATGCACCTGAATCTTGATAGCTCTGAAAGCCCATTCAAACCTCGTAATTGGCGACCATGTTAGGTAATAGTGAATGATTTTTGATTTTACAGTGAGAGCAACTTGGAAGAGGAAGTCGCTTTCTACATCGCAAGCCTGAGAATGAATCGTGGCCTGTTTAGAGGCTCGTGGTTAACTCTGTAATGACCGCCGAGCTTACTGTGTACAGTAGCTCTGGTACGAGATGATAGGGCAATGTGGGGAACGGACATCGCGCCTAGCGCCAAGACATGTCTTCCGGCCGGTTCGTCCGAAGCGTTTGCGCGCTAAAATCCGCCCACTCCTCCTCTCCAACACTTTTTTCTTGCACAAAATCCAACTCAGCTGCAAGCAGCAAACTCTCCAAGCCAAGGCTTTCCCACTCCAGCGTTTCGACCGCTACCGTGACATTGACGCACCTCCATCACAGGGTCTCACCCCTCCTCCAGAATTTTAATTTTTCACTCTCTCTCCATGCGACTTCTCGTTGCATTCCGAGCCTATTGAACTTTCCGCTCGCGCATGCGTTCAATCACTGACTTGGGCTCGCACGGGTGTAAATCGATCTCGACAGCGACCTGCTCGTACCGGTATCATACCAGCTTGATACTTTGTAGCTAGTACTTCACAACAGCTGAGGCAGGTTGTAGGGTCAAGGCCAATATCTTTGCCCAATTTTTCGCGCACAGCTTGTGAGCTGCGACCACCACCACCAACTACCTCCCACTTCTCGCAACGCAACGCTCGGGTTCGAATTTCCCCCAGGTACGTGATAAACATCGTGGTTAATTTTGCGTCCTTGAGTATTGTTTGTTTTCTCTTTCGCCTGCCTAATTCTTGGGCGCGTCCTGCACCTGCACAGAGAGCTCACTTGCACTTGTGCATCCATCGCAGATACCAAAGGTTGCAATCGCCAGTTCCCATCGCGGAGAGAGAGAGAGAGAGAGAGAGAGAGAGAGAGAGAGAGAGAGATTTATCACATCAAGGAAATATCAGCAGCTTGCGAATTGAATACCACGGCGCATCATCAACAAGTCTCACTTTTGACAGTCTGCATTTATTTGTGACGCAAGTCAACGTCGATAGGGTGTTATCGTTCCAACCCCAGCCTAGTTCTCGATTACTTTATCGACAATCGCTGTTTCGAAGTTTCTATCCAACTTGCACAGTCTTGACTTGTCTCATCACAACCGCGACAATGGCAACGAACGGCAATATTACGCTCCCCGACCATGACCAAGCATCGTCAACAGTGATGAACAGTGTGACAGGAGCTGTAGCTATGGAACAACACAGCGAATCCTCGTCGGGCGAGCTCGGGAAAGATGAGATTGCTTGGTTCTTCGTGGAGCAGTACTACAACACGTTAAGCAAGGCGTCGGAGAAGTTACACGTGAGTCGTATATCTGTTGCACAAGCTTTGTCACAAATTCAAACGTGTACGGTATCAAATGTGTACGGTAGCGACGAACTAACGGCTTTTGGGGGGTCTTATAGCTCTTTTACAGCAAGCGATCCCAATTCGTATATGGCCAGGAAGCACAGAAAGTCGATGTTTCAGTAGGGCGACCTGTAAGTTTTATTTATTCCATACGAAGTCCTGGGAACGACAGCGGGAAGAAAGAAAAGGAGAAGAAAATATCATAACTACCCACACAGGCAAACTGACACAGGCAAACTGACAATGATATTAGGCCATCCAAGAACGAATTGCCACGCTCGGTCTTGGGGATTCATGCAAAGTTCGCGTCTCCAATGTTGACTCGCAGGCCTCATTCGACAATATTGTCATCCAGGTCATTGGCGAAATCTCCAACAAGGAAGGCGACGAACCCAAAAAGTTTGTTCAGACTTTTGTTCTCGCCAAGCAGCCATCGGGATATTTCGTCTTGAATGACATTCTACGTTACATTGACGATGGCGATGACGAAGAACATGTTGAGGAAACTGGTGGGAACCACGTCCAAGAGTTAGCCGCTGAACCTGTTAAGGAAGCCCAGGTCGAGCCCATATCCCAAGTTGAACCCACCACAGCTGAGGTTTCGGCTACGGAGGTCACCCCCAATGATGATCAGCTCCATGTTGTTGACCAGAAATTAGAGGTGGCCAGTTCAACGGGTAAAGATGCTGCATCTGTCAATGGTGATTCTACTACCGAGGCAGGTATCTCCACGCCTGCAGCTCCGCAGGAGGAAGAAGTGGAGGCAGAGGAGCAGGAGGAGCAGGAGGAGGAGCAGGAGGAGGAGCAGGAGGAGGAGCAGGAGGAGGAGCAGGAGGAGGAGCAGGAGGAGGAGGAAGAGAAGAAGAAGAAGAAAGATCAGGGAGAGGAGAAAACTAGTGTTATTGAAGCTGAGGTGGAAAGCAATGCTGAATCCCGTCCCGATCCTGAGACGGCCGTTCAAGAACTTGCCGAAGAAGACAGCAAACAGGTCGAGAAGCCCATTGACCCAAGTCCCACACCCGCAGTCACTGAACCCAAAAAGGCCGCCACTCCCGCTCCTTCCACTACGCCTACACCTGCCCCCCCACAACCCGCTAAGCCCATAACCTGGGCCAGTCGGGCCGCTGCCGCTGCCGGACCTCCTAAGCCTGTTGTCCCGCTAGCCAAAACTGCCACTCCTCCCGCCGCGACCCGTCATGCCGCCCCACCACCATCCACCACTTCCGTAACATCTGCTGCTGCTGTTACTGCTGCTACTACTGCTGCCACTTCAGCCTCCACAGCTGCTCCCGAAACCAGCGCGACAACTGCTGCTGAGAAGGAGTCAACCGAGTGGCAGACGGCTGGCGGCGACTCCAAGCGTCACAACCGGCCCCAATCTGTCTCCACTCCCCAGACTGAGGATAAGGGGACTCTTGGTTACATTAAATATGTGACCGAAAAGGTGAAGCAAGACGAACTCAAGGCCGCCTTGGCCAAACATGGCGATGTGGTTTATCTGGACATCAACCGACCCAAGGTTTGTAACTTTGCATTCTACACCCTTTCCCCTTTCCTCCGGCTTGTGGATATGACCTAACTGGTATTCTAGAACTGCGCTTTTGTCGAATTCGCCACAGCTGCAGGTTATCAAGCCGCTATGAATGCTAACCCCCACGTCATCAACGGGGAGAACATCGTTCTTGAGCAACGCCGACCCAAGGCCAGTGCCTACGGCGGTGCTAACTATAACTCGGGACGCGGTAACATGCCCAGTCGTGGTGGACGCGGCGGCTTCGAGCGTGGGAACCAAACCGGACGTGGAAACTACGGCAACCAAAACCGTGGCCGTGGCATGCCTCGTACCCGGGGCTCTCAAGTGACCAACGCCTGAATCCGATGAATTCGACCTCGGTATTGTTTGAGAGGAGTATGGGCCCGGCTTCGCGGGATGGCGCAAGATATGCAAACAGGAAATTTTGCTTCATGCTATTCGCTGTCATATGTCAGCTGATATCTTTCGAAACGATGATGCTAAATGTCGACGCTTTTCCTCGACACTTGATTCAAAATTGCAAACGGGCGAAAAGAACTATATGTGCTGGCTGGGACTCGGGGCGCATCAAGGGGGAAAGGGGAAAGGTAACCGGTTGGGGGGTGTCGTGAAATTTGTTCTGTTTTTTTGACATGGTTGGCTCCGTACCTCCTAGGTGAGGTACATCTCACATGGATCACACGATCTACTCGCGTGCGATGACCTCTCTCCCTATCTGTACATTTTCGGGTGTTCCTGGCGGGAGCGGGGAATTAAAAAAAAAAGTCAGCATGCGGGCGCACGCTTTCATTTGCATGGGAGGAGCAATCAAAATGGGACTATTCACTATTGATGAGACTCGGCGACAGAACACCCACACACCCTGGAAGGAGGGCCTGATGGTTTGTACATTACAGGACGACGGGGATATGGGGGCTTTGTCTTTTTATTCTTACGCCGATGCCACTAAGCATTGAGCGAGGGAAGGTACAGGCGTGGCTTTACTCTGGGGTGTGGGTGTGTTTTGCCTTGGCGCGAGTTAAGCTTTTTATTAATGGCCTGAACATTCGAGCAAGCTATGTTGATATGATCTCTAGCTCAAAACAAGGGAGGGAAAGCAAGATATTGCGCGTCGTTGACGTGTGGGCTGAGAAGAGGAGGTCGTCCGCAGTACTTGCGGAGGGAAGACTGAGAACACGTCGCAGAAGAGGAGCGAAAATTGCCTAGCTGGTGATAGTATGGGTGGTAGTATGATTAGAAGAAGTAGTTAGAGCATATCTTGATTGCAGATGATCAAAGGCATTTTAAGTTACTGATGAATGTGAGAAGACTAACCGTGTCTGACCCGAAGTGCAACACACCCCATAGTACAACGATTAGCAGATTACCTATGCAAATCATTTCCTAGGTTTTCTGCTTACAGTATGCCAACACATATCACAGTAGGAGAGGAAAAACTGATATTCATGTAACCTCTGCTCAATTCTTTGTCCATCGAAATAAGTTTC